>JAJONR010006874.1:0-36859 GCA_029582245.1 Solanum etuberosum | reverse complement strand
TATTGGTATTTCACATATAACGTCACTCAACCAATTTAAATAATTTTTTCATTATATTTTGTTGACATTAAAATTTTATTTTAAGCTAAATTTTTAAGATATAAAAAAATTCCCATTGTGATCATTTTATTGACGCGTCCCACTAAAATTAAGTAATATATATAATACAATAAAATTTAATAATAGTTAATAAAACAAAATTATATCTAAAGTACCAATATAAATACAAAAACAAACAACTTAGTTACGTATTTTATATAAGAAAATTAGCTTATAATTGGGTAATCAGTTAATTATGTCAACTTTTGAACAGTAGTGAGACAATAACGAAGATTCCAATGTTTCTTACTTATATGAGAAAAATTAGAGTAGCAAATTATGTCGTCATATTTGAGTGATTACTTTAAATATTATTTTAAATGCATCTAAAATAAAAAGGTCTTGATAAATATAAATTTGATTCATATAATTTTGGTGGGGTGCATCAATAAAATGATTAAAAAGGACACTTTTTTACTTTTTAAAAATTTAGTATAAAATAAAAATTTCATGTCAACAAAATTTAATGAAAAAATTATTTAAATTGGTTGAGTGACTTTTTAAGATAATAATTCATAGTTGAGTGACTTTCTAAAATTACTACACATAGTTGAGTGACTTTTGGGTTATAAAACAAAATTAAGTGACTTTATGAGAAAACTACCCATAGTTAAGTGACTTTCTGAGAAAGTTATCCATAGTTGAGTGACCATTTGAGATATTATTTCCGCTTTCACATAAGAAAATTAAGACGAATCAAGTGCTGAAACTTAGAAATCAAAGCAAAAAAGTGAATTTTAAAAACCATTATAAGATTAAGTAGAAAAGTCAAATTAAACTTTTTTTTTTCTGAAACTTGTGACTTTAATTAGCTCAAGGTAATTTGGGCTGACTAGAATCAAGTGATAGTTCTTTTTTTTTTAAAAAAAAAGGCAATGAAGAAAACGTCTAAAAGTGGAATATGTGAACTAATAATATTCACCGTGTGAAAATAATATACAATGCCAAATTTGTTGTGGGTATATTATATTATTCAATTGGCCTCAATCTCTATCTTCATGCATTCAATTTTGACAACTCATTAGAGTGCGGAGTATATTTTTTAACCTTTTTTTTTTCGGTTCGGTCATTTTCCGTGTTTGAAATAATTGGTCTGATTTATATAGGCAGAGTCACAATTTTAATTTTATGAATTTTAAAATTTTAAAATGAAGAATTTTATTAATAATAATTAAGTTTTAAACTTAATATATATTTAATGATTATTTTATATATGAATATACTGATTGAATTAAATTTAATCGAACTCATACCCTGATCACTATTTCCGCGCCTGACACTCTCGATTTATTCGCACTAAGCCCACAACTCCACAAGGAATAAAACGTTTCCTTCAAAAAAAAAACTTGTAGAAAAATGCATGCCAACGTATTTTAGAATATAAGACATGATGTTTTATTCCATTTGGTTGGTTGATATTCTATGCTAAATGTCTGTTACTACGTGTGACTTTGATTCCATTTCTATCTCTATATATATCTGATTTTTGTAGCCAAAATTATTATAAGGCACTCAAATCTCCACATTCTTTACAATTCAACTTATATAGCAAATTAAATGGCTTCAAAATCTCTTCACTATCAAGGCAATCAAACATTCTCTATAACAGAAAAGGTGCAGGACATTTCATACAATTAGTTTCTTCCTATATTGCAATTCTTGTTTCTCTCATTACTTATGCTTAATCCATCGAGTTTATGTTATGTTATGTTATTTAATAGTGTTATTTTTGTTGCTTGCAGGGTTATATATATAGTTTATCCGAAATCTCTTAATATTGTTTGGGAAAATGATAAGCGTTATTGAAAGTTACCCAAATACGAGTAAGAATAAGGTTATTTTATTTTTGCCAACTATATTTTGATTTCATAAAGAAGTTGAACATAAAATTTTCTAAAAGGACTACATTTTGCATAATGAAAAGACAATATAGGAGTACATAAATCATCTTGAGATCAATTTAATTATACTGATCTCTTGTTGTATTTAGCATGCTGACGTTTTTATTAAATATATTTGAGTTACAGAAAGGAGAACTTATGCAAGTAAATTGGTTGGAGGTATGATATTTATATAGAGAAGAAAACATCATACAACATTGGATTTACAATGTCATTGATGACTGATGCGTTCGGTTGCCAGTTTATCTTATGGCTAAATGGGGAGATAATACTCAATGGAGAAAGGTCAATTTGACAACTAATGGCAAAAAGATGATATCACAAACTGTTACGATAACAAAAGGAAAAGGGAACAATATTGATAAGATTTATTTTGGATTGTATCAAGTTTGGAACAAAAAGTGGAAAGGAGGTCTCAAAATTCATTCTGTAAACTTAATAGAGACCTAAAAGCTAATTTAGCCGAGTGAAAGAGAAGTATTACAAAAAAAATCGTAAAATAGATATATATCGATTATTGTCATTCGTAAATTTGAAAATAGGGGATACTTATTTTTGTTCATGTATTTTAGAGTGTGATTTCTTAAATGAATTAGCGTTTGTAACTTTGTATTTGTATTGCTCAGATCATAAATGAAACTATGAAGAAAAAAATATTAATTTCCAACAGTTTTACATAATATAGGACAATAGGAGGAGTATCCTGACAATTATGTTTAATTTAGTTATGATGATCGATTCATATAAAATTATTCTGATTCACCACAACTTGTTTACTATTATCGGAAAATGACTCCTCAAATTAGGTGAACTGTTGAGGTATAACACATTTTAAAAAAAAAAAAAATATTTCAGGAGATAAATTGAAGATTACTTTTCACAATTACCTTTTGGATTAATATCAAATTATTCTACTAGAAAATGTAAAGTAATTAAGAATCCCATTAAATTAAATAAAGGGTAAGCATGAAAAAAAAAGTCTCAATAATTTTCTTAAACTTCGAACAATTCACTTATTTTGAATTATGATAGAAAATTTAGAGATTCACCTAATATGAACTAGAGGAAGTAATAAATTCTCCCCAAGAAATTATAGATTGGGTTAATTTTTTTTGTAAGGAGCCCTAGAATTATGACTTTTACAATTATCAAAATTTCTCTTACTATATTATGTTTTTTTTCTTCTACAAATTGTGAATAAAACTTATTATGATTATCTCTCGATCAATCACCATAATTTAGTACTACATGTATTCTTTCGAACTACTCTAGTTAGCAATTTCTTGTCGCTCATTATGACAATATCAAAGCTTTGTTATTTCTAAATCCAATTCTATAAGTGATCTCTCATTTACCTAAGAATTGACATTGTTCAATAACAATCTAAATATGCATTTTTTCTCTCTAGCAACTCATAATATCAATGACCATTCTATTCGATCAACAAAAATATGCACATACATAGTCAACAAGTAGAAAAATCTAATGGCTTCAATTATATAAATAAAACAAATAAAAAAGTATTAATTATCAATGTTCTCAAGAATATTAATCGAGCCATCATATATCTTCAAACTACTGCTCTTGTAAAAAAAGTATTATACCATCTAAAAAGAGGGAATAAGCATACATGTGAATGTCAACATATGTTCTTTAGTGGTGTGCTTCCCTCATATTCAACTATTTGGCCCGTTGGTTGGAGCTGGTCTCCGATTTTCAAACTTGAGTAGCGACATTATTTTATTTCATTATCCATTTTGCTTCTATATTTTTACATTAATTAACTTTTTCAAAGTTTATGACATTTTTCTTCTATGTTTTTATATAATTAATTATTTTTTAAAAAGTTTGAATTAAACTTAAACTTCTGTTTAGCCATACATTTCACAAAAAATATATGTTTGAATTTACTTTTCTTAGATATGATTTATACGACTAATTTCTAAAAATTAGAAAATTATTTAATTTGATTAATTTTTATATTTAAAAATATAAATATTTAAAACTACGTTTCTATATTTTTATATAATTAATTACTTTTTTAAAAAGGTTTGAATTAAAGTTGAACTTGTGTTTAGCCATACATTTCACAAAAAAATATATAGAGTTTGAATATACTTTTCTTAAATATGATTTGTACCACTATTTTTAAAAATTAACAATGTTATTTAATTTGATTAATTTTTAAATTTGAAATATACATATTTAAAACTATGTAAAAAATGTAATAAATCATAATAATTGACAAGATAAAATTAATATTATCAAGCCCGTACACAACATAAATTATTAATAACTAGTATAAAAGAACCGTCAACACGTCTTCTTATGTTGCCTGCTTATTCCCATTGGCTGCTTCAATGAGAATGTGAATCTATTTAAAGTTTCAAGTTTGAAAACTTTTGCTTGGGTTCATTCATCTTTGCTCCATTTATATTTTGTATTTATTTTGTTTATTTTTATTTATCCATTTTCCCATTTTATATATTATTTAAATTTATCACTAATATTCATATTTCGTCACAATTTTTATATTAAATGACGTATATTATTAAATGTTGGAAAATAAGTAACTAGTATTGAAGATAAAATATTTTTTTTAAAAATGATATGTTAAAAGTGCAAAATAATTTTTTTTTTTTTTTTTAATATAATAAACAAATAAAAGTGAACGGAACAAGTAATTAACCTTTTGGTCCAACTTTAGTCCCTTCACTAATTATTCTTTGTGTCGGCTTAAGCATAAACTGATTTGGCCTCCTTATCACCAAATATTAAGTGCTTAATTAATTTTAAAAAAAAACAACTATAATTAATATTTAAAAATCCAATAAGAAAAATCTTAGTCTAAAAGTGGAAGATGTGAACTAAAGCAATGAAAAAGATATATACGCCTACCGTTAACTTTTACTTGTCTACTATTAATAAATTCTCATTTTTTTGTTACTTTTTACATATATCAAGAAAAGACAAAAAAAAATTCTTCTATTTTATCACCAATGTTAATTACTTATTCCCCAAATAAATTTCATCCAAGAATATACACTAATTAATAGGAATATTATAGTAAAATACTTATATTAATCATTATTATTTCTTAAGGACACATAAAATTTATGAATAAATAAAAGTGAACGGAGATAATATCGTAATGTACTAAATGTGTGAGAATATAATACAAAAAGTCATTTTGTAGTGGGTGTGTTATTCCATCTTTAGCAATTTGGCCTCAGTCTTTAGTAGTACTACAAAACGAAGGACGGTTCTACTTTAATGCGTTCAATTTTGACTACTTATAGTATATACTTTTAACTTCTTTTTTACGTCCAATCATCTCCGGCGTTGTTAAGCTAATTACTTCGATTAGTTCAGATTTGCATTTAGTAAACCTTATAAGGGATAACTACAACATTTTTTTTGAAAAAAAAATCACGGTGTATCTTATTTGAACGTCACTGTTCAACTTGTACTAATTTTTTTTTTAAAATTATTTAATTTGCACCCAAGTGTTTGACAAACATCAAATATGTTATGCTTAAATTAAATTTCATATAACTGAAGTTTGACATTTCTACTTTAGTCGGTGATATGCTTAGATAAATGCCTCTTTCATATGACGTAGTTATTCCCTTTCCTCTTTCGGCTAGTGCATGCATGAAATTAATTCCTATCTCTATATACATGTATGTGATTATTATATAGGGCAAATAACATATCACAAGGCATCACTCAAATCTCCACATTAATTCTTAGTAATTTAACTTAATATAGCAAATGGCTTCAAGATCTCTTCACTATCAAGGCAATCACAAATTCTCTAAAACACAAATGGTGCAGGAAATTTCATGTATTTGATTTCTTCCAATATATATTAAGTAATGCTCGAGTTTCTATTTTTAAAAAAAAATTGAATTGTGTTATTTTTGTTGCTTGCAGGGTTATATAGTTTATCCGAAAGCACTTAATATCGTTTGGGGAAATGATAAACGCTTTTGGAAGTTACCCAAATATGAGTAAGAACTAAAGGGTGCTAATTAATTAATTTAATTGGCTAACATATGCTATACTTTGTAATATCAACTAACATGTTGTTGTTAAATGTATTTTGAATTACAGAAAGGATGTTGCAGAACTTATACAAGTAAATTGGTTGGAGGTAACTGGTTGCATAAACAATATTAATGTAGCGAAGAAAGCATCGTACGATATTGAATTTAACGTGTCATTGATGACTGATGCATTTGGTTGGAGAGATTCACCAGTTTATCTTATGGCGAAATGGGGAGATAACACTCGATGGAGAAAGATGAATTTGACAAGTGAGATTAACGACAAAAAGATGACACCAAAAACTATTACAATAACAAAAGGAAAGGGGAACAATGTTGATAAGATTTATTTTGGATTGTATGAAGTTTGGAACAAAAAGTGGAAAGGAGGTCTCAAAATTCATTCTGTAAACTTAACAGAAATCTAGAAGCTAATTTAGTTGAGTGTACTACAAGAAAGTTATAAGACAGAAATTGAATAAATCGAATGTTGTCATTCCGTAAATCAAGAGTTTAAAATAGGATAAGCTCAAAGTTCAAGTCTTATTTTTGTTCACTTTTTTTAGAGCGTGTTTTTCTTAAATAAAATTTGTGATGGTATTTGTATTTGTATTGCTCACATTATGATTGAAACTATGAATATTCCCAATCATATTGAGCTTATTAACTTAATGATAATTTAAAAGTTGAATATTACGTTTGCTCTTTTATATTTTTTCAAGTTTGTCCTTTTTGTTTAAACTATATTACGTATATGGCTGGGCGATTCACATCAGAACTGTTTTGATTCATTCATATCAAAGTTAGTGAAAAATGATTCCCCAAATTAGCCTTGTCACACTGCACTTTTTCAACTACGATAGCAACTGTTGTAGTGACAAAATTGACATTAATTAACTAACATTATGGGAAATTTCTGTAATGTTCCTCACTAGAAATTAATGCCTCCATCCATGATTGATTTACTTATAACTTTGTATATACTCGTTAACTTTTACTTATCACATTATGCTCATTAAAAAAATAATGATTGATATGACTATTTTAACATATTAATTGATGTTTAGTGTAAGTCGAAAAATGGTTTAGAGAATAAGTAATTAATGTTAAGGGGAAAACATAGAAAAAAAATAACAGTGTTTTCTTGATATGTTAAAACTGACAAATAAAAGTGAAAATCTAATTTTGAAATAGATGACAAGTAAATCTGAATCAGTGTTATTCTTTTGCATATTCTTGTATTGAAGTTCATCAAAAAGGTTTAGAAGAAAGAGAGCAAGTTGGAGTAAAGGATCCCATAATAGATTGAAGAAGCACAAGAAAAGGATCATATTCAAGTAAGGGACACTTGACATAAGAGGAAGGTACATACATCCTTAAACATTGTTCACTAAATTTCAGGTGTTTCTTTTTCATCGATCTCCGATTACTCGATACATAACACGATCGAGAAAAAATATCACTTCATCAATTCTTCATTGATCAAATACTTGAAACATTTGCTAGGCAGGAATGATGTCTATAAATCATATCAAGGCTGCCTGGATTGCCTATAATGTGCAATCTTTTTGCATCCTAAGCCTCTTAATCCAAGCTCTATTGCTTCTTTTAGCACCATTCAGGAAGAGAACAGGCAGTAAAATCCTGATGGTGTTTGTTTGGTCAGCATACATGGCTTCTGATTGGGCCCCTGCTTTCATTCTCAATCTCATAGTAAATTACAGCAAAACAAGACATGACAAGACAGAACTTATGTCATTTTGGGCTTCTTGTATGTTGTTGCACTTTGGAGGTTCTGATCACGCGGTAGCATTTTCCCTCGAGGACAATGACCTGTGGTTTAGGTATGCCTTCACGTTTGTTTTCATGTTCCTGTCCTCTGCCTACGTGTTCTACTTATCGTTCTCCCAAGTAAATTATCTTTGGATCCCAAATGTCCTAGTGTTCCTGGCTGGGATCATCAAATGTTACGAGAGGGCACGTGCTAGGTTCATTGGGAGTATGGATAAGTCTATAACGTTGAGTAATCCTAAGTACGAAGATGTTGTGAAGACGAAGTCGTCAGAAGAACCTCACAATTTCCGAGCAAGAGAGCCGGATGATGTGGAGGTTATACAACTTGCATATACAATATTCAGGGCCTATAAAGGTGTTCTGGTGGAGCACAAGTTCACTTTTGAGGAGTATGGTAGAATTCAACAACTCTTGCAAAACAGAACTGATCTGTTTGCTTTTAGGATCGCGCAGGCTGAACTCGAGATTCTACATGATGTTCTATACACAAAGGCCCAAATTTTCCATGAAAGTTTTGGGAACTCAGCTCGATCTGTCTATTGGGTTCTGCTTCCTGCAGCATTGGCCTCTTTCTCTTTGTTAGTGAGGAACAACAAGCAAAAGCAATTTGATCCGTTCGATGTGGGACTAACCTACAGCTTACTCATTGGAGGTATCTTTTTGGATGCCATTGCTTTTGTTGTCTTGCTTTATTCCTCAACTTTCACAATTGCCACAATGTCAAGGGCAACGTCGAGGCCAATCACTTGGGTGGTCAAATTCCTCAAAGCTTTAAAGTGGCCGCGGCCACGTGGTCTATGGTGTTGGAGACCATCTCTCCAACAATTCAACCTCATAAGCTATGGTTTAAATCGACCTCCAAAAGCATGGGAATGCATAATTGATTCCCTACACCTTACAAATTATCTTGATGAGATGATATATGTGAAAAACAAGAGTCTTTCTCCTATATTGGAAGCTGAAATTCTAAGACAAGTAGAAATACGTCTAAATAGGCACAATTGGGATTGTAACTCGTATGCTTCTACATTCACTAAATGCACCAGCAAGTTCCCTGTGTCGAAGGAGCTTGACAAGAACGAGTTCCTCATAGTATGGCACATTGTAACAGAGATTTTCTTTAATGTTGCCGATGTACCTGAGGCAAATATTGGATCTGATTCAAGAGAGTTGAACAAATTTAGAGAATGTTCAAAGTCTCTATCAGACTACATGGTTTACATTCTTATTTTTCGCCCTTTCTTCATGCCTGTTCCTAACAAGAAAAAGATAGAAGAGACCAACAACAAAATAAAAGAATTGCTTCATGAAAAGAAAAATTCAAGCCAACAAGAAGCTTGCCAAGAGATCATGAAAAAAGCTGCTGAGGGGAGAATTCCTCAGGAATCGTTCTTGTATGAAGCTTTTAAGGTTGTCAACTGTTTGCAAACTGAACCTCCTTGGTGTCAAGACAGAGTTAAATGTTGGGAAATTATTCATAAAACTTGGATCGCGATATTATTTGATGCTGCCAAATGTTCTGCACCGCGTGCTCATGCACAATATCTTGTGAGAGGTGGTGAAATTTTATCCTTAATCTGGTTGTTGGGTGCTAACTGTGGATCCATGGCTCAGTTTTCATTTTTTGAAGATTCTGATGAGGAAAACCAAGCTAGTAATATGGCTAGGCTCGAATCGATGTATTACTAAAGTTTAGGAATGTAACATATCATGTGAAGAAGAGCATTATACCAGTTGGTCTTAGGATATGGTACTCTTTTGTAGTGTTGAAACTTTTTTGTTGTGAATAAATTGAGCTAATGGATGTTCATTGAGTACTTTTACATATTATTTATACCATGAACCATGTAATATTACATGGACGATGTACTTAATTCTTGTGAATTCGGGGGGAATTTTGTGTCATATAGACAACGTATATCCTTGTGTTAAAAGCTTACCCGCACCTAGTGTTTATTACACCAAACCATACTAATTTACATGGTCAAGTCATATATTAAGGTGAGAATATGTATAATCAGTTAAGTTTTTACTGTATTCCTACTCTACTAGAAACATAATTGAATGAAATTATCTAATAGTAACAATCTCCACACTTCTTTTTTCCATCTAAGCATCTCTATTTTTTCTTGTTTTACACGCTACTAGTATGAGTCTCTAGTCAACTTCAAGTAGAGGTTCATGTTTCTCGATAACATGTTATCAATACGAGTCTCTACTCAACTTCAAATAGACATTCACATTTTTTTTGGTGACTTGTGTATTATAGAAGATGTTAGCAATAGGATCTTCCACACCACAGATGGGAGGTTCTTAAGCCAAAAACAGACCCAAGAATATATGCTTTCTTTTAAAAATTCTAACTTGGTTACCACTCAGAGCATCAGCATATATCTGGTTTTAAGATAGATTACTTGACTTTGAGAATTTTCTTTGCAAAAAATATCATCATTTGTAAGCTTATCAAGGCAATTGATTTCTACATGCGTTGTGTAATACTACCAAAAAGAGCAAAACCAAAGAACAACAACAGTAGCAGCAACAACATTAGTCGTCTTCCGCATAAATTGGAAGAAATCTTACAATATGCAGAGCCTGATGTGGAAGTACTTTTGGATGGACAAATCAGGGTATATGTATATCCCCAATTACAAAACTATCCACATTTTATACGGTATATATACATGTATTCATCTTTATTAATTAGCATATTATATATGCCGCAGTATTGGATTGATAAAAGGACAAAAGCAAAATGCTTCTTCTTGTATGCCAAAAATCTACATGTCCTATGGTCAGAAGAAAGCAGCAAGTGGAGTCTGCCTCAATATAAAGAGCATCCAAGGTAATTTAATCTGCATTATGAGATATCTCTCTTGCATTTTAATATATTTCATGGAAAATACCTCACTTAGGAAATCATTTTCATCAATTTCCAATGTCTTGTTGAGTACAAATGTACTCGAGGTTTGGGGCGTGACATAAAGGAGCAGTTGAAGGATCTCCTTGAGAAGGGCTATATTAGGTCAAACGTCTCACCATGAGGCACATCTGTCTTGTATGTCTGAAAGAAGGATAGGTCGCTAAGGATGTGTGTAGGACAATGTATGAAGAAAAAAAAAATCTTGGTCACATGTTTAGGAAGTATTTAATCAATCCTCCGCATTCCCACTAAAGCACTTTAGGGGCATTTCTACACTAAGATATAGAATGTTAAAACCACACATAGACACACTAATGCACTTATTTTCAATTGATTATGTGTGCAGTGATCAACCTGTTCAAGTTTACGAGATGGAAACAGTTCCATCACTAGCTGTTGGTGGAAGTTTTGATGCAGAAAAGCTTTCGAGGGGAGTAGAGTACAAGGTTTCACTTGTGGTGTTATTGAAGAAATTTCTTTCAGGATGGGAATTTCCACTGCAAACAATACTTGTTAAGCCTGATGGTACCAAAGAACATCAAAGTATTGAAGATCTTATGGGAAAACCAAAAAGAGAATGGATAAAAATTCAACTAGGGACTTTCATGATTCCACAAGAGATGGAAAGTATCACAAATTTGGAATTCTATGTGCATGAAAGGAAAGGTAGAAAACTTAAGATGGGACTGGTCATCAAAGGTGTTGAAATTTCTGTCTAAATACTTCTACAAAATATTATGAGTAACAAAATAAAACTTACAATAATAGAGATGTCATATTCCTCAAACACAAGCATTTCAATACCATTAGGGTGTTCGCTGCCAAAAGTGCGAAAAAGTTCTATGCACTGACCATGTAAAAATAGTTACACAATCAGGTCACATTTATAGGGTAATAGTATTGACTGACGATCTAGAAAAAAAAACATGCTAAGTTACACCAATGATCGTAAACTATCATTTCAATAAGTATGGTGTTGTTGACAAATGCCAAACAATGTAAAAACCCATAGTGAACCCCATTTTTCTCTACTACTTAAATGATTTCACTTGGGTTCTTGCCAAGTATTAATCCATGATCCTCTTGTAACTGATTGAATTTCCATATCGTTAATTTAATTCATCGTAACAAGCATAATCAAGGATTCAAATCAGAGTGTCAATTTACACAAAGAAGAAGAAAAAATAAGTGACTTCACAAAGCAATTTCATCGACCATTGAAGGAATAATTCTTTTGTAGAAGAATAACTTGTACACGGTGAATTTGTCAAGGAAGAAGAGAATCAGATGCTTTAAGCTAAGATTTTGAGTCACTTATATAAAGAAAAAAAAAACAGCATAGCATCAAACTTTATGGCAAAATATCAAGTGGTCATCAAGCTTGTTTTTCTCCATATCTAGATAATAGAATATTAGACTTGGAGAAAATTGTTAATAATCTCTTAAGATGGGTGCAAAGCAATCAATTAAGAATCCAAAAGATAGAGAGCGAATGTCTGTGAGGACAGAAGAACCAAGCAAGCTAAGACCAGAAAGAAGCAAAACTGATGTCAATTATAATGCAGAAACTACAAATATAAGAGTCCAGCCTCCATATATAAGACCTCAGCTTCCATATTATCTGAATGAGATCTTGAAGGAAGCAGACTCTCCGTTGGAGATTGATATATTGTCCACAGAGCGACTATATGAACAGCTATATAATGGAGTCCACCTCAAACAAAATAAGAAGGTAGAGCAACTTAAGTTTCCCTTTCTTCTTCTTCTCTGCGAACTTCTTTTTATCCTTATCTTATACAGAAGTATGTATGATCCTATTTCAAAATAGCTAAGCAGTTGTAATTATATACTCCATTTTTATGATATTCTTCTAATAATTCTTCATTTATTTGAAGGTTTGTTGGACACTCTTTTAACTTGTAAACCAAATGCATGCCACAGCGTAAAGCCCAGAAACTTTTGGGACTAAATTATACACGATAAATTCAGAGTTCACTCAGCAAGTAAGTTAGACTGGGTGTCAATCACCTTGCACCCAGTTTGGGGGGCGTGACACATCATCAGCTTATAAGAATAGTCTTGAAAACATCATTATGTTGATGATGGCTTGATATTGCGGTAACTGGAATAAACAAGGATTATACCTTCATTCTATCCCAGATTTTCTGCTAACTCTTTCTTTAAACCAATTCATGCTAAAAAAAAGATAGTTCTGTTGAATTGTCCAAAGATCTTTGTGCGATGAGCACATAATTATGCATTCCTGCTAGAAGCTTAATATGAAATAATATTTAACTTAGTATGAAAAAAACATGCATTGGTTGTGATGCTATGATCTCAAGGAAATCTGTAAGATGAGAAGAAAATGGAAATATGAATAGCAAATGGGAGAATATATATATTTGATAAGGACTGATCTGGACATAACTAAATAAAATCACCATATTCCTCAGCAGCAGCAGCTTGCCGTATGATAAGACTTCTTCTATCAGGATCTCAGGACAAGCATCTGATTCTGAAAGTATTGACCATACAAAGTGGTAACCAACAGTGCAATTAATAAGTAAAATAAAAAGCACTATTATTAGATCAATAAACATGAATCTTATCTTGCAGGTCTATGTCCTAGAATTAATGCTATAAAGCTAGATTTTTTAATTTTAACTACATATCAGAAGAAGATCAAATGGCAAGCAATACACAATTCTAGCTGCAATATGTTCAACATACGGCCACGAATAAACAAAAACCAACCATCTGAAAGAAGGCACACAATTGTTATATCAAAGTAACAATATTTTGAAACCTTGCAATTTAACATGTTCTAGCATGTTGTCCACCTTATTTTTCAAGATAATAATTCCACTTATTATGGGCAGACATGTAGTTATCTTGTACTTGACCCGGTAATGCAAAAAATCTTTTACACTACCACAGTACCACTATATAGAAGTTAAAACTCTATATAAATTGATATTATGAAAAGGAGGCAGCAAGTGACTAGGGGTGAAATGACCAAGTATAATCAGGAGCAGAAAGTACAGGAGGTCTAATAAGGTATTGCAGGAGTTTGGAATGTTTTGAAGGTGCTAAGTACAAGCTATTTTTCAGATAGGAGGGTGTTTTTCCTATGAGGTGTAGCCAAATAGCTAGAGTAATGCAATTTTCAAAGTTTAGACATTCTCCAAATCCAGTAACATTAGTGAATTTATCACCAAAAAGGAAAAATCTACAGTCATATTACTTTTTTTTTTGATGGCCATGATGTATGGACCAGCTTGGGTTCAACTCGACTAATTCCATGGGGTACCTTCTACCTCCCACCCGCATAGATACTGGATATCTACAATGTCATAACTTATTGTAAAGGAATAACCTTTTTAAGGCCTATCCGTGCTGGCATGAATCTGTTCATAGACAGTGCAAAGTGGACGACAGGAATAAATTCTTAAAGTAGATTCCGACTCCACTAGGGAAAGATAAAATCAAAAGATGCTCAACTAAGAGAGTTTCAAAATAAAAACTCCCTTTATTCATGAGAATGACTACAGATTAGGCCTTCCAGAATACATACACCAACATCCACAAAGAGTTCTTCTTCAGAGAAATGGGGTCAGGATTGTCACAAGATCAGGATTTAAAACAAAATCAAGAACTAAGCAATACTTCTCCTCAAGGCCACCATAGTGATGCTGCCGTACTCAATGAAGAACCAAGAAAGATTATGCCACAGAGAAGCAAGAGTACTGAGACTAACAAGACAATGGAAGCCGCTAGAGTACTCAGATTTCCACATAATTGTGAAGAAATCCTAAAAGAGGCAGATTCTTCAGTTGACAGATCCTCCATGGACAAACTATATGACCAGCTATATACTGGAGTATATCTGAACCAAAAGCGCAAGGTAAGAAAAATTTGTCTAAGGCTCAATTTGAAACGCTGGCCACCCTTCTGAAAAGGAAATTTTTCCTTTATCAAAACTTCTTTATTATCCTATTTTCAAAAATATTTTTTAACCTACTCTCTCACTTAACAACATTCATGTTCTTCAAGAAGTCAACTTTATCTCCATTTCTGAACCTTCTTTCATATAAAAGATTAACAAGACTCCAACTTTTACCTTAAAAGTCATGTCCAAACCAAATGAGGCACCTAAATTCGTCCAGAGTAATAGATATATTGCTAGTGTTCATCCTTGAGAAGTTTGTTATTTTTGAAGTTGATATACAGGTTTCAGTGTGTGATTACACTGGGTATGTTGTTGTTTGTATATACAGGTTCTACAGTCCCTACATGCTATTTGGAAGCATATATCTACTTTATGAGTTTATGTCGTGTTCTTTGTGTATATTTTGTTAAAGCTTAGAATTCTGCCTTCAAGAGAAGCATGTCCTCTTGTGACTTGTTGGACCAATTCTGATGTGCAAGTTCAACTAGTCAATTAAGCCCAATCACTTGAAATTACAGTTTTATTCTGTAGCCTTATCTACTGCTATGGCTATACTTAATTTGCACTTCATGCAGAAATACTGGGTCGATAAGAAGTCAAATGGCAACTGCTTCATGCTGTATGCAAGAGATCTCTTAATCACTTGGGCAGAAAACAACCGTTTCTGGCACTGGCCCTTGGTACAAGAGTCAAGGTAATATGAAAACGTTTCATTTGACAAAGAAAACCAGACTCATTCAAGTTGAACTTCAGTGTAGATCCAAAGCATCTTTTACCACACATAGGGCTGGAATAGAAAAATAATAATCCCTCCGTTTCACTTCATATGGTGGTATTTGATAGGTTATGGAGTTTTAGAAAGAAAGACTTTTGGCACATACCAAAAATATCCTTAGAACTTGTGGTCATAAGCATTAAATGATACTGTGGCTATAAGAATAAAATGAGAAGTTTAAAGTTAAAAAAATTGAATATAGAAAAAGTCATTTTTTTTTTTTTTGGAATAAACCTAAAATAGGAGTGACATCTAAAGCAGAACAGGGGAAGTAATGTGCTAAAAGAGATTAAAAATTAGTAAACATGTGTTAGCTGTCAGGCCACGAAATGATAACCAGCATTCAGGAGTTAAAACTAACTAAAACTTTCACATTTCCTATTAGAAGCTATTCTAAACCAACATGTACTGCATACTAAAAGGTTTTTGTAGTTGAAGACTAGCAAAGTAAAAAGGCCTGAAATGACACTTTTTATTGTTTATGCAGTGATGTCCTTCTTCCAGCAGCAGAACTACTAGATGTTTGCTGGCTAGAAATCCATGGAAGATTCAATACAACTAAGCTATCGCCAGGGCTCATATATGAGGTTGTGTTTATTGTCATGTTAAAGGATCCTGCTTATGGATGGGAAAATCCAGTGAATCTTCGACTCATACTCCCTGATGGTAGCAGGCAAGGACATACCGAGAATATGGTGGAAAAACCACGAGAAAAATGGATAGAAATCCCAGCAGGAGAGTTCATGACATCAGCAGATCAAAAGAATGGAGAAATAGAGTTCTCTCTATATGAATATGAAGGTGGGAACTGGAAGAAGGGGCTTGTCATTAAAGGTGCTGTCCTCCGTCCAAAAGCCTGAGTTCTATGGCATATGATACGAATTTAGCATGCAACTGCAGCGTACTCAACTGCAGTTTCTTTTTAGCTTTTTCACCCTAATGTTTACAATGATGAGCACTGAACTAGCAGCAAAAAGCATGAGATTGTGTTCTTTCTTTTGTATATGTAAATTAAGATGCATGTGCTATTAAGATATGTTCGAAGCCTCAGACATTTGGCGTTAAGCCCAGAACTCAATAGTATCAAGTGATAAATGTGTATAGACAAGAGTTGACCTATCTAGGAAAATCTTGCATACCATGTGTTAAACTAATAAAGCAAATAGATCAAAAATATAACTTCTTCCCCACTAGCAGAGATAGAAACCTATGGGTCTGTAAACCTCCAGAATAAAAAAGTAAAACTCTCGATTAAAACATCAAATTCAGGTTCAGAGCATTTGCCAGAAGAACTAAAATTTGTACAATCTGGGAATACATTTTAAGGCCCAGTATTGCACTTACTCAGTTACAGATGAACATTTAATGGATTTGTTTGCCGGTTGTACACTTGTACAATAACATGGAAAAAAATGGGAATCATAACATAATGTTAATAGATAAAATCGTATAATTTGATTGACCAGATGTCATGAAGTCAGTTCTACTAATGGAAATGTCTTTCTACTCAATGCTTTGTCAGTAAGAATTTAAATACAATTTATTTCCACTGCCAATATCCTTTTACCTAAAAGACATGTTATATTAATATTTACCTGATACCGACGAATATTTGACTAGTTCCATACAATGATATGTAAAATAGAAAATACAAATGCAAATACCGATAATCAAAATCTGATTGTAGAAGAATCTTTGAAGCAGCACATCTAAAGAACAAAACGCAGGGACATATCAAACTTCTGTATGGTAATTTTCTGGCTTGAACCACACTGAGAAATCAATCCCTTTGCTCTTCAAATTTTCCGTTGCTGGACCAATTTTCTCAAGGAGCTGCGCATGTTAATGGAAACGACAATGAGTAGCAACACATTTCCATTAGAAAGTTGCATGCTCTAAATTTTAACCAAAATTTAAAGGAATAAGAATACTCCGTCTTCTAGATACTTATCATAAATATTAAAAACAAAATTGATCCACTAGATTTGACGTACTATGTGTTAAATCAACTGCAAGTCTGCAACCATATGCAGATTAAAAACAGCTGGCAAGTTAATTTCAGTTCAACATAGGTAAATGCTGACCTTTGCATGGAGCAAACCATTGGATACCAAGACAGATCTATCAAATACTGAAAAACTTCCTCCATCCATACACGAAACTGTTCCTCCAGCCTCTTCAACTATCTGCATGAAACATACACCACAGTGTTAAATATAGATTTGATCACTTGAATATAACTTGTCATTAGTTCGTAAACTAGAAGTAACCCCCTTAAGAGAAACTTGAGAAGGACAACATTTGAGCTAAACTCACTTTCATGAGTGGATATCCTGGAGGTATTTCATTACTACAACGTTACCAACATCTGATACTTCAAGTTAAAAAGATGAGAACCATTCACTTCTTCGATTCAAAAACCAACCCACTGATCTTGAAAAATTTGCATCAAATAGGATCATACGGAACTTAGAAATGAGATAAGTTTATATACTGCTACTTAGGTTTCATTCTAACAAAGGCGTTCCTGTTATAGGACCTTAACTCCTCCTGCACACTTGCCCCCGCTGCATTACTTGTTTATTGCACAATGGTTAGGTCTACTAATCCACATAAAATAACACACACACATACACAATGGTAAGTGCTGCTTTTTTTTCCTTTTTGGATAAGTACATAATATGCTGCTTTCTTTCACCGACTAAATCACTTTTCACAAATCTATAAAGAAAAAGAAAAGAAAACATGTGGCAAAGAATACATTTTAACCATTTTTCCTATTTAATAGTAAGGAGAGGAAAACAAAATATTATATTGAAACTACAATTTGTTGATTGGACCTATTATGCATCAAATTCTGCCTACTCAGCTCTCTAGAATTTTCTTCAAACATGAGAAGAGTGTCTGGAAATATCGATAATAATGAAAGCAAGAATACCAGAACTCCTGCAGCCATGTCCCATGGCTTTAGACGATATTCCCAATATGCTTCAGCAATCCCCAAAGCAACATGACACATATCCACTGCAGCAGCACCAAGCCTTCTCACACCCTATGCAGAACATGGCAGGAAGAATTTTTTTTGCTGGGGAATGTGCAAAATTTCAGATAAAGATAAGGGATAAAGTTGCTACCCGGCTGACATCAGTAAATTCTTTGAACAATTCCATATTGGTTGCCCATGGATCATCATGTTCATATCCAAATCCAGTCACTAGAAGAGATTGTTCCACCTAAACAAACACCAAACAATAAAGAACAGTAACGAATAAGTCAAAAGAATTGGTGAAAGAAGATTGACAGTAAGTGTGGGTATAGACGCATAACAGGTCACACAGAGCAGGTAGAGGCCCACACTTACCTGACTCTCTAATGCAATAGGAAAAGCTAGAACTATGTTTATCAGATGTACTGAAAGTTATCAGCAAACTCTCATTCCTAGTCATGGGTCTGTGGAAAATGGGAATTAAGCTTGTTTTACTCATTTGCATGTATAAATTCTCACCTTGTCAGTTCGACTGACATGAATCTTTTCACCATTAGCAAAGGATCCTTTGCCTAGGAGAAGAAAATTGCATAACGTCATTAGTAGATCTTTGGAGTTTGCAATTGAATAAATGACTTGTTATAGATAAACTTCTTTACCTGCAGCTGCAGAAAATATTCGAGTATTCCAACACATAGGGCCACCAACAAACTCAACCTGTACAGAAAAAGACCTTAACAATATTATGTTCAGGACAAGGAATTCAGATGTCATATCTGACCAGATATCAGAACAAGAGATTTGGTGTCATTGATAGTCTTCCCGCTTTATGGTTTCCAATTTCGTTCTCTCAGTCTTCCTCTGAGAGTCTGTATACTACATAAAAGTTACTATTAGATAAACGTCACATAATTTTGGTTGGTCAGCTAATTCAAGTCTTCAGTGAATTAAGAAATGCAGAGTTGCCAGGGTTGAATTCGGCGGCATCTATTATAGTTCAACTAACACATCCTACATAAATTATGGATAGCTTCAGAAAGAAAATCTTACAGCAATGTTAAAGCTAGTCACTTTTCAACTATATAACATTTGTAAGGTTTGCTGAAAATTCCTTCCTCTTTTTTATCTCTCAGTTCAGGTTCCTTAAGAGTATAAGAATTCTCATTTATGTTCTTAGTTTTAATAATATAATTTGTCCAATACAGTATATAACATATCAATAATCAATCTCTAGCACTACATGATTTAAGTTGCTAGTGATGGTTCAAGCTTTTGGTTCTCTTCTTGCACATTAAGTTGGAATCAGCTATCATAAAATTATCAGAGACCAAGCTCGCTGGATAAGAGACAGTGCTCTTCCACTGAGCCATGGTAAAAAATCTAAAAGGCACATCGGAAACTATCCCAGCATATACCACAGCAGCTGCAGCTGGCTTCCCTCTAAAAAGAACACCCACAGAGACTGCAAAGCTGGGATAGCCATGCGCAAAGTTTGTTGTTCCATCTGCAATACAAAGTTACCAATTAACATTCATTCCTTGGTTGAGTTGTCTTTAAGATAATATGTGGTGCTTGTTTCTAGTGAAAGAACATTTTATTGAACTCAGACATGCAAGATATATATTTATAAGTAATAAGATGAATTTATCAAGATAAAATTAAGTACTCTTAGGGGTAAGGTCTACATACATCCTACCTTTCTCAGACCCCACCTATGGGATTACCCTGGGTATGTTGTTGGTTCTGTTGAACAACAACAAACAAGAATTAAAAGAATTACTCTCTCCGTCCCAATTTATGCGATGTAGTTTGACTAGGCACATGTTTAAAATATATGGGAGACTTTGCAATGTTTCAAAACTACCCTTAAAATAAATGACTTTTAAATAGAAAAGTACACCTTTAAGGACTTTTTGACAATCGTGTCACTAAATATTTGCCAAATAATGAAATGTGTTATTCTTTTGGGGACTGACTAAAAAGGGAAGTGTGTCATATCAATTGAAACAAAGAGAGTAATAAGTATTTTTAGCAAAAGATTTGGAAAGTTTTTGAAGCATACTGTGGATATCTTACTTGATATGAAATATTTTTGCATACTAGGGAAAGAACTGTATAGACCCAAAATGTGAAATGAACGTGTCAGATTTTGACAAAACTTCAAAAAGTAATCTGGATTATTCTAGATCTCAAGTTAAGCCATGATATTCGTAAAATTGCAACCTTGTTGTCTAGTCGCAAATGCTTCAAATTGCTCATTATTTTGACTTCCCTGAACAAAGTAATGACCATTTCACTAAAGTTGTGCAAGTTTAGCTTGGTTGCACTAGCCACTCCGCGTGCTTATGCGACTGCATGGCTGTGCCAATGCAGCTACTTGGCTGTTCATGCGCTTGCGCAATCGCACAGCTATATCAAGCTTCCCTCGCTGCTGCAGGACATATATGCAGGGAGTCCAAAATTTTCAGTGTTTCCTTCTTGGCTTAGGATTTCGGGTTTGCATATAAAGAGGGGACTTGCAAGACAAAAAAGAGACACCGGAATTCAGTTTTATAGGTAAGATAAAGTACAAGCAAAATTTCTTCCTTCTACTTCTAAATTTCACTTTGAAAATATGTTGTTTAGGAGATTCTCCACGAAGTTCTCAATTCTTCTCTTTTTTATTTTGGGAACTGTGGTGTTCGGGTCAGCTTGCGTCTCGCGTAATCCACTTACTACCTCCTAACAATACAGGTTTCAAGCAAATCTCCCCAACAAGTCTTCAGTATAAGAGAATAATTTACTCAATGTCATCCCTTACTGAGAAACTGGTTCTAAGATTATTATTCCATACTTCCTTAGGTTTTTGGTGTAAAGAACAAAATATAGAAGAGGAAATCCAATTAGTGGATTTCGTAGGTTCTTTGTAAGTATTTTTGTTTCTATTTTCTTCTTTTTTTCTCTCTTCTCTGTTCATACTTTTTGGAGGTGGCCAGCATAATGCTGAGGAATACAAGTTACCCGTTTCAAAAGAATTACTATTCCAACTCTTCAAATACTACACCACCTCCTTGGGTGTCTATGATGCTCTCAACTCTTAGCATGAACCATTTTTACTTCGTAAGGTTATGAATGAATTCAAGATTTTTTGGAAGAAAAAAAGAGGGAAAAGAAAGGGAACTTCCAAGACCATAATAAGGAACAAAAATCAGTTTATCAAGGCCAAATAAGACACAAGACAAGGAGCTTTTGAAGAGACTAGGACACCAAATAGAGTTTCTTTCTTTCATTTTGTTAATTTCCAATTTAGGATTATCATGAAGCTTGGACTAATTACTATTTTTCCTGGTCTTTATTACTAACAAGTACGTTGTTTGTTCAATCTTGTATTTAATGCTTTTCATTGATTGACCACCAACTAGATCCTTCTCTAGATTTTAAGGTAACTCAGGAGAGATTCTTCATTTAGAATCAGGATTGAAAAGATTGAGATCCATACTAATCAAATAGATGATAATGGTATGATTTGATTGTAGAATAGGCTTCTACTTCAAACCAGAGGCATGGAAAATAGAGCTAAACTCATTGCATCCTCCTTGTCTTAACAACCATCAAAAATAGGTTATTAGTTAAGAAGGTTAGCTTCACTTGACATAGGAATGTACCCTGAATAATTATGAACTCCGACTTAGCTCACATTATCAGTAAGATCAAGAGGATGATAAAGGTCCAAATGAAATAATTAAGTGAAGTCAGAAACACTAGGCTTGTTAGTTGCTACCACAAGATTTTCTCTTAGCTAGTTAGTGTTAGTTATATTCTTTCCTTTTTTCAATGCTTAGTTACTTTACTTCATTGTTCGATACTTCCACCCATTTTCGACTATGAAGTTAGGACAACGCTCAATATTCATCCATATATTGCTTGTGCAATTACATGCCTTAGCGTGTGTAAAATCTGCTAGTATTTAGGTTAAAGTTGTATATTTGTTAAACCGGAACTAGTTAAATGTGACCCCTTCAAATTAAAATAACCTGACCATTACAAGTTAAAACCACTTGGAACTTTGACAATTCATTTCTACTTTTGAGGACCTACATAAGTTCTCTAACCTCAATAGAGTGTCTAGCTAATATGTGTAGCTACTTTCATTGCCATGAAGTTAGAGATCTGTAGAACAAACCTAAAGGATCAATGCACCAAAGATAATCAGATGACGAGTCCCCAATAATTCCTCCTTCCTCCCCGAGAATTAGATGATTTGGAAAATTCTTCCTCACGACTTCAAGGATAGCAACTTCACTATTTCTATCTGTGCTGCAATAAGTTTAAGCCAACACATGTTACTGTGACAGCATGATGAAAGTCTCCACATAAAGAAATAAAATGAATATCATAACCTAAGGAGCAACTAAAAGGTAGCTCACATAAATCACCAAATTGTTAAGCATAAGGTCAACGGATAAAGTGAGACCGTACATACTCGCTAACAAGGCATTCTTTAACTTTAGTGTTAAATTCAAGCAATGGTCTTAAGAGAATGGGGATATGTTCCTCCAGCAAGAAAAAGAAGTATCACGGAGCAGTAACCAATGATCACATAATGATGGAAGAAAGTCAAAGAATATTTACTACAGTCTGATAAAGAATTAAATCATTTCAATGGAAGCATAGAAAATAAAAAGGAAAGAAAATATTCTTTGCTACAAAACTAGACATAGTGATAGTGATAGAAGTAGATTCACTAATTACAGTGAATCATACAGTGCTCAGTGTCATCACCAGAAAATGAGAAACAATACTGCAACAAGAATGAAAAATCTATTAGAAACAATATGTCACTGATCATCAGCGTAGAAGAAAAGAAACAGAAGCACTATGTCAATTCTGATACAAAAAAATAACCACCACCAAAGGGAAGTAATACAAAGTCTTACTCGGTCACTAGGTCAGTGAGCCCTTTATAGGTAACATTTCGGGGCTTATTCACAGCATCCATTACAACCTAAAATGAAAATGAGAAAAATGAGAAACAAAGTAATAGATTGGGAGCCAGAGAGATTATTTAAATTCTTGATGCAGATGGGAGATATAGAAGTAATGAAAAAGGAAATTGATGATCCCTAATTTGTCCATAGAAAGAAAAGTAAGACATCGATCTTCCATGACCATAGTCAGCACTAAAATCTCAATGTACGAGAAGAGAAGATAGAGGATACCTCAGAAAACACAAGGAATATGATGATTGAGGCCAAAATAATATGTAAATAGAAAAGGGAGCCAAAAGAAGATAAGAGAAAATTGGAACAGAAATTTTTGAAGAAAAAAATAATAATCATAAATTCACGAGAAAGCTATCAAGACCTAGAGGAAATCTAAAGATACATAATGAATACGAAGCTTACTATGTAGTACATAAGATCTTTTGATAACTGCTAATATATGAAAAGCACCTATGTTATGTATATATTTCTACACATTTTTTTGTTCTCATTGGTTACTAAACTTACCAATTATCAACCTCATCCTAGCCCCCCACCCCCAAGCAGGTATTTCCCTTTCCTCGCAATCAAATTAGTGAAAGGTAATGATAATGCTATGTGTGGTGAATGGTGAAAATATCATCCACACTTCAATGTAGAGTAATGGGTTGTATTCCCTCCATTCACTTTTACTTGTCCACGGTACTAAAACTACATTTTCACTTTTACTCGACACTTTTAGCATATCAACGGAAGAACCTTTTATTTTTATTTTTTATGTTTTACCTCAACATTAATCATTTATTCCCCAAATTATTTCTCAAGACACAAGACTAATTAATATCCTATTAAACGTTGTTTCTTAAGAGGCATGCAAAATTCGAAGTGGACAAGTAAAAGTGAACGGATGGAGTATTTATCTTTCTCCAACATCCAAACTCCTCAATGAAGCTTAACATCATATTCTTAAGAATCCAACTTATCCTCTAGGTAACCAGTTCCCTGTCTCTAATAGCTCAACAGAACAAAGGGTATCCTAATTCAATAAATAATCCATTGTAAACAAGAACTCAAAATTCAATCTTTAAGCAGAAAATTGCCAAGAACATAGAAATAAAACCAGATTAAGAAAGGGGGCCAAACCTGAGCACCAGTCTTGGCTGCAGCTTCAACCACTTGGAGTAGCTCACTGGAGGGGATACTTCCGGTTGAATCAGCAGCAATCTTTGAGTACTCTTTCTTGATACCAACCTCCGATAAAGCAGCCTTGGTGCAAAATCCCCCACTAGTGGACAAACTTGTACAAAACCCATATTGTGAATTTGTGCTACAACTCTTGGGGAATGCAGGAAGACGAATTCTGGGTAACTGACAAATTCTCAAAGAAGAAATTGTGGATGAAAGAAGACATCTCCCCATTTTCACACACGCTGTGTAGTGCTGATTTGTGCTCAGAGTTTTCTTGGATTTTTGGTCTAATTTCAAGAATATGAACTTCCATGATATTTTACTTTGGTCCCTTTATCATGAAAATTGACACGTAACACCTTTGTTTTTGATATTATAATTGTGAGAAAAACAATCCAATGGCCGTGGGCATAAATCATACTAATATAGGTAAATTAGAATTTGAATTGTTGGAACAAAACAAATGTGTCAGATTTGGGACTTCGAATTTGGAATATCAAAAAATATGGAATTTGTAGGTTTCTCTTGCTTTTGGCATAGCGGGCCCCAAGTGGGAGGAACGCATGACGGGATAAATATGTTTTTTAACTTGATCTTATTTCACATTTATGTTCTTCAACTTTTAGGGTGAACAAGTAGATATTAAACTTGTATAAAGTTGAATAAATAGACACACATATCATACGTAGCATCTATAACGTCCCAGCCCGCAAGTGATATTGTCCGCTTTGGGCGTAGGCATGCACGACTTTAAAACGCATCACTAGTTGGTCAGGCTTGCTTACTTATATACCCAACATCTCTCCTGTTTTTTGCCGATGTGGAACTTCTAATCTCAAGTTGGGGCGTCACATACACCCCCTCTATAAACTCAGTGTCCTCGCTTAGGTTTGTTCCACCGAATGGGATTTACCTAGACTCAACACTAAGGTTTGTCCTGTCTTACCGTGATTTGCCTGAACTCAGTTGAACTCTGGCTCACATCGACAAGGCTGACATATGAGTGACTTTGATACCATTTGTAACGGCCCAACCGACTAGTGTATTGTCCGCTTTGGGCCTAGGCCTGCACCACTTTAAAACATGTCACTAGTTGGTAAAGTCTGCTTACTTGTATACCCAACATCTCTCATGTGTTTTACCGATGTGTGACTTCTAATCTTAAGCTGGGGCGTCACAGTATCATACGTGGTAATTTATGGCCTACGTGGTGTCTTATGTGTACTATGTTACATAGGACTCGTGTGTCTGTTTGTTCAACTTTATACAAGTTTAACAAGTAGACACATGAATCCTATATGACATAATACACGTTGGACACCATGTAAGACTCAAATTGTCAGGTAGGATGTCACATAAGATGCATGTGTCTATTTGTTTAACTTTATACAAGTTTAAGTGTCTACTTCTGTACACCCAAAGTTGAAGGGCATAAATGTAAGCAGATGCCAAGTTAAAGAATATATTTATATATTACGCCTTGAAAATAATGCCCTGTAGGAAATTTAAATTCTTTAAATAAAACAATAAGGAAAGGTGAAGACATTCTATCATATACCTTTACCATATCAAGTTTCAAAACCAAATTATGTCCTTAATTTTTACTTTTGATATTCTGGACAATCTCCTAAGCTAGCTAGGCATTTTCTGTAATAAATCTATCCTTCAAGAAATCACTTTGATTCTCAGAGAACATAAGAGGTAGCATAGGGTTGAGCCTTCCAGAAATGAGCTTAGTAATCTTGCTGAAAAATTATTCAGATGGATAGAACTGAAATCTATGAAGTTACTTGGACATACCACCTTTATAATCAAAATAAATAAAGTGTGAGAAAATGTTTTGGTTAGTTTTCCTTTAAGAAAGAAAAGTCGGTTCCATAGAATTTTCTTATTCAGGAGGTTGACTTGTTTGCCGTTATCTTAATCAAATGATTTCATATGGGATCCACTCAAATCTAAATATTGCATTGGCCCCTGACCTTGTTAATTCAATCACTTCATCAATTGGGAGCATTAGTATTGCCGATAAGGAGGAGCTTGACTTAAAACTTAGGCTTTAGCTCTTAGTTAACTTCAATTTATTGTTTTGTTTTGTTGCCGGCTTATGTGTATTGCAACAATTGTCTTTTGCTTAAGTTTATGTTCTAAGTCCATTTTATATCTTTACAATAGTCTAATAAAAAAATAAATCCAACTTCAATGGAAGCATAGAAAATAAAAGGATAAAAAATATATTATACTTTGTGCAAAAATTAGATATAGAGATAATGATAAAAGTAGATTCACCAATTACTGTGAATCATAAAGGTCGGATCGAACTCAGTGCTATCACCAAAAATTAATGAATAAAGTAAGTAATAGATTAATATCTCTTACTTGTCCATAGAAAAAAAGTATAAAATTGATATTCAATAATCATATATAGTCAGTAGTATAATCACACTGTACAAGAAGAGAAGACAAATAATACCTCAAAAAGTAAAAGAAAATTGAAACAAAGATCTCTTTAAAAGGAGAAAAGGTCATTTATCTCATGGATAACCTATCAAGAACTAGAGAAAGTCTAATGAGGTGTAACGAGTACACGACTTGTTATTAATTAAGCATAATACATAAATATATTTTTTAACTTGCTTCAGCTGGCATCTATGTCCTCCAACTTTGGGTGTGCACAAGCAGACACTTAAACTAATATAAGATTGAATAAGTAGACACATGCGTCCTACGTGGCATTATACACATAGGACTCTACGTAGGATACAAAATTGCCATGTCAGATGTCATGCATGATAAATTGTTTTTAAATGTTCCCTTACAAACGAAAACTAAAACTATTCGGGTCTTTGATATCGTAGAAATATTTCTTTGCAAAATATTTTCCTGAAAATATGTTTTTTAGTGTTTGGTGAAAGCGTGGAAAAATAATTTTCTATATAATAATTAATTTTACCTGTAGTTTTTGTTTGACTGAATTAATGATTTCATATTTCGCGTGACAATTAAAAAGTAAGAAATTTAAATAAGAAAAAGTTTGATTTGATTGATTTTTTGGTTTGTATGTTTAAACGGATTTCATTTAGTTTTTTCCTAGTGAAATTCAATTTGAAAGAATAGTAAACACCCCTAATTCCTTAATAGAAATAAATGATATTTTTTAGACGAATAACAATTTTTTATTCATTTTTTAATAATAACTACTCACAAGCAAAAAAATGTGACACAAAATTCAATTTAAACTTTTTAAATTTTTTCTGCGTGCATTTGCTCATATGCTTATCTAGCATTGATTTTTCTAGAATTATGTTTGAATTTGTGCTGAATTTAAGAAATAAATATAAAGTTAGTAAAATTAAATACTTTTTTCCTTTATTAAAAAAGGAAAATGATATATAATGTTATATTTATTATCTTATGTACATATTCTAACAAACTCATCTTTCTTTCAAAAGTAGAAAACAATAATCAATGCGAAGAAGTAAGAAATTTTATTTGAAATTATGATATTTTGGTTGAGTCTAATAAGCAAAAGAGAGAAAAAGAAGAGGAAGTGAGAAAACTATTACATTTGAGATTTAAAAAATCTAAAACAAGTCAAAACTGAGTTATTTCATATGAAATATCTAGAATTAGCCATTATCTGTAATTAATACATTTAACTGGTTGTCTTCTTGTGCAGGCATTGTAATAAGTTTATCACAAATGTTGCTCCTATAAATTCCAATGGACTTTTCTTTATTTCCTCACTAAATCATTTCTCAAATTCTTAAACCAAAAAAATCCTTTTAAGAAAAATGCAACAACAACCACCAACAAGTGGAATGGCTCACCAAGGCATCATACCAAATCCTGAAGGAATTTGGTGTTATAGGTGTACTACCTGCCGCGATGTGTTCACTTCGAGCCAAGGGCTCGCTGGGCACCAACGTAAGCATAAATCTCAGGGCACTTGGATAAGAGGTGCTCCTCATGAGAAGTTTTTCTGTCCATCTGCTGGCCTCCCCAACCTCTATCGACAGTTGGGTACACGAAAGTCGACACCAACAGTGTTACGTGGCCAAGGACGCTTTTACCATCTCCGTCCGAGGAATCCAATGGTGTACGGGCCTCGAAGACTGCCTGGACGCCCACGGGCAGTTTTGTATCAACCACAACAAGTTGTGGTGCTTCAGGTGCCTCATGTTGTGTCATCTGCACGTATCGCTCCTCTGCTTATTAAAGATCAGAACTTGTTTTCCAACCGTCCTAATCAATTGGTCGAGAACACCAATGTTGATGATCAGGAGGAGCTTGACTTAGAGCTCAGGCTTTAGATCTTAAGTAACTTTAGTTTGTTGTTTTGTTTTATTATCGTGTTATATTTGTTGGTTTGTTTTGTTTTGTTGTCGTGTTATGTTTGTTGTTTTGTTTTGTTGTCATCTTATGTTTGTTGAAATATTTGTCTTTTATTTAAGTTGATGTTTTCATTTCATTTTATGTCTTTACTATTGCCTAATAAGTAATTAAATTTCACCTCAATGGAATCATAGAAAATAAAAGGATAAGAAAATATTATTCTTTGTGAAAAAAAACTAGATAGAGAGATAATGACAAAAGTAGATTCACTAATTACTGTGAATCATAAAGGCCAAACCGGGCTCATTGTTATCACCAAAAAGTGATAAATAAAGTAAGTAACTGGTTAGGATGATATCTTACTTGTCCATAGAAAAAAAATAAAAAATCGATATCCAATGACTATATATAGTCACCACTATAATCTCAATGTACAAGAAGAGAAGACAATAGATGCCTCACAAAGCATAAGAAATATGACAATTGTGGACAAGAGAAAAGGTAAATAGAAAAGGGAGCAAAAGAAGGTAAAGTAAAATAGGAATAGAGATATCTTTATCTGGAAAAAAAAATCAATAACTACATAAAGAGATCTTTTGATATCTATCAAGAACCAGAGGAAGTCTAAGGAGACGTAACAAGTACACAACTTGCTATTAATTAAATAAATCTTTTGATAATTGCTCATATAAGAAAAACACATTTGTTCTTTCTTCTCATTATTGTTTACATACTAAACTCATCAATTACCATCCTCATCCTAATTAAAACCCCATTCCCCCGAGTAGGTTTTTACCTTTCCTGACAATCAAATTAGTCATGAAAGGTAATTATGATAATACAAGTTATGGTGAATGGTGAAAATATGACATACACATCAATATAGAGCAATGAATTGAGTTTGCAACAATCTTACCATTTTCACCTCACTATTATGTGTGCTTGATATTTAGCTAAAAGTGGATATTTCTAGTACATTATCACCTCATATATCTTGATCATAATTGTATTGTCACATCATTATCTCATATATTTTGAGATTATTATGAGTTTTATATGTGTAGGAAGTATGTCGGATGAACACAATAATGTCATGACCCAGGGGTACCCCCTAGATATAACATGGCGTATAAAACCCCGAAGGACTCCATACAAGCCACTTAGCTCTCATAACATAAGAAATAGAATAATAAGAGTAAAACAATAGTTCAAGTCCAAAACATTTTATAAACGAAAGCGGAAGTCTAAAACACTTGTCTCATCATAGCCATCTAATACAATAGAATGAAATTGGGCCTAGCCCAAACATCATGTCCAAAAGATAAAATACATGAAAGAAACTAGAAACAATAAGACTCCGTCCTCGAAGCATGAGGACTCACCAAAGCTCGGAAATATCTCAAGTCAACCTCTAGCCACGAAAACCAGAAACCTGACTGTCAGACCCTACATTTGGGAAAAATATAGGCAAGAGTATGTGTTAGTACAAAAAAATGTACCAAGTATGATAGCCATGCATAAAACATTTAAAATATGTTAAAAGGGACATTTTCATAAGTATGCAATGATCAAGCTAAAACATGTATTTTGAGAGTTAGAAACCATAAGTCATAAAACCATAATCAATGCAAGCTAACATCATTTAAAGCATTTGAACACATGTGAGATGTTTCTTGAATTAATCTTAGTTCATTATTAATGTGGGAATGAGCCTTAACTTCCATAAAGACCATGTGAGCTATAACACGATCCCCTGGTGTCTCCCACACCGAAAAGGGTTTCCTTACTTGCCATGGTAGAACCATGAACTTATAGCTTAAGTGTATTCACTAGCTAATGTATACTTTTTACAATCATCCTATGGGCACATAGGTAAGTGTAACACCCGGAAAACTTGTAGGTGAAACTAGAGCCTTACGTGAGAGTTTTTGAGTTTGATGTGGGTTTTAGAAGTGTAAAATGGTTTCCCGAACTTAGGATGAGGGGTTTAGGGGTTAAACGTCAAGGTAAGACCCCCCAAGGACCAACCAAGGGCCCTTGAGGAGGACCCTAAAGCCTAACCCCCAAGACTGCCCAAAAAAGGCCACCTACGGCCCGTAGGTGGACCCACGCCCCGTAGGTGGGGGTAGTGGGTCAAGCCCTCAAAGTTGAGCTGCAGGTCATGACCTACGGATCTGCAGGACGGCCAGTAGGCCAACCAACGGACCGTAGGTCCCAGGCGTAGGTCATGCCTGCAGAACCTGCCAAGTCTCGGCCAAGGGAGGGGCATTTTAGGTAATTCCTTTTGAGGTTAATTTGGAGTGATGTCATTTTATATTGTTTATTTAGACCTATATAAGGGTTTTTAAGCTTTTAATTAACCCTTACACTTCATAATCTCAACTACCCAAATCATAACTAACTTTACCCCCAAAGTCTTCTCCCAAAAACTCCATAGAAGAAGAAGAAAAAGATCAAGTTAGGGCTTGAAGGAGAGGGCTTTCTCACTCGATTTTGGTTGGATTTCTTCACCTAAGGTATGGTAGTATTTATTCATGGAAAGCTTTCTTCCATCGAGCCTTTAAACTTTAAATATCAAAGAAGAAAATTCTCCAAAACCTAAGGTTTTCACTCCAAGTCATGGATTCTTCCTAAAAACATTTTCAATGATTTAATTATCATATACTATGAATAAATTGTTGTATTATGGTGGTTTTATGATAAAATCTCCCATGAATCCATGAACTCCCAATAACCCTAATTTATGACTTTGTGATGTGGGTGAATTGTTGAAAGATGAATATTATGGAATTGTTCTTGTAGTAGTTTAATTACTTGAATCCTGTTATTATCCATGCCTAATTGTAGTAATCCTAGGTGTGTTGGTGAATTATGATTCATGGTCATTTAAGGGAAAATTGTGAGATTTTGTAGAATCATGATGCTTACGTACATGCTTTGTGAATATATTGAAAGTAATGTGATCATGACTATAATGCAATTGTGTTGTTGTTGAAAGGCTATTCTCAATTATACACTTGTGAATGATTATTACATGTTGTGAAGGTTTCCTCAATGTATAATGTACCATGAATTGGTAGGCTTAGGGCATCCTCTTCAAGTGTAACTTGATTGATGTACCTTGAATTGGTAGGCTTAGGGCATCCTCTTCTTGTGTAACTAAAAGTATCTTGACTTAATGAACCTTCAATCGGTAGGTCAATGGCATCCCTTTCATAAATGATTAATGAAGTATTTTAGGTTTTGTCTTGAATCGGTAGACCAATGGTAGCCCTTTCATGATGAGTCTATGAACTACTATAATGATGAACCTTGAATCGGTAGACCAAATGGTAGCCTTTTTATTAGGATTCAATGAGCTATCCTAATAATGTACCTTGAATCGGTAGGGTCATGGCACCCTTTTATATGTTTAATAATGCACCTTGAATTGGTAGGCTTATGGCACCTTTTCATGTGTTTGATAGTGCACCTTGAATCGGTAGGCTAATGGAACCCTTTCATGTGTGTAATAATGTACCTTGAGTCGGTAGGCCAATGTCATCCCTCTCATGTGTAATAATGTTAAAAGAGAATGAACTACTCTATGGGAGTTTAATGCTTAGCACCGAATGGATATTGTGAGGTGGAAGCTCTCCCCATATTAGGCCGGGTTTCTAGTAACAACCTCCTTATCGCATAACTATGTGCCCACATAGGTTATTAGCTAGTGGATCCACCTAAGCTAAATTACCGGTCCTACCTTAGGCAAGTAGACCAACCCTTTATGGTGTGGGATAGAAACCGGATTCCATGGTTTGCTCACATGGTCTATGTCGGTTAGGGCTTATTCCCATCATGTGAGTTATGTGCTATGGTTACTCTAGAGGTCCTATGAAGTGTGGGTGGTATTTTGGGATGCCATTCATGCATTGCACGAGTAGGCTTTGAGAGTGGCTGGTGTGTTTCTCAAATGTCATAATGTCTAATGAAATGAATGTGCTTATATTGATGCTAATGAGAATAATGACTTAAAAGATTAATGTAATGATGAATGCTTAACTTGGATTGTTGATATGAGTTACTTTCCTTGATATGACTTATTAAATGTGAACGCTCCTTATCTATGAGTATTAACTAAAGATGAGAATGAAGAATGGTATGTATGTTAAGGTGGCCTCAAGGTGGTACTTAGTATGTATGGTATTATGGGATGCCATTCATACATTGCACAAGTATAACTTAGGGTTGCCCAAGATGATGGTTATATTATGTTATAATGATTTATATGTTGAACATGCTTGTGACCTATGCTTTTATACTAAAGTTCATGATGTTTCTCAAACTTGGCATATAACAAGGTTTTCAACTAAAATGTCCTTTTTAGCATGATTTTGTGCATGGCTATCATGCTTAGTGCATTTGTGCTAACTCATATTTCTTCTATATTTTTACAAAGTGTAGGGTTTGGTGATATCGGCTTCCATCCTCGTGGATAGGTTTATAGTAGATCAAGAAGAGAAGTTATGGTGAGTCCTCATAGTATCCGAGGGATTGACCATCATGTCCTTTACATTTCATTATTATGTTTAGAGCTTTTGTATGGGCTGCGTCCCAAAGTTTTAGTCTTATGGTTCTAGATGGTTTGAGACAAAGTATAGACTTCCGCTCATGTTTATAAATGACTTCGATTGTATGGATAAAAGTTTTAAATTTCGTACCATTTTCTTATGTCTTATGTTATGAATGCTATGAGGCTCTTCGGAGTCTTGTACGCCGTGTCACGTCCGGGGTGTAGGCTCGAGTTGTGATAAACGTGGTATCAGAGCATAAGATTTTGGGATGGTTCTAGGATTTCTCAAACCACGTCTAGTAGAGTCTTGTTCATGAATGTGAAGCACGCCACATTTATGAATAGGAGGCTATTGGATGTTAGGAAAAATCTCACTTCTTCATTCTCTAAGTCATGCCATAGAGTTTAACTCTATAAGGACTCTCTCCTACTCCTTATCCGATGGTCTTTAGGATATGACCACTTGAAGGGCTCATGCTACAAGGAGCTTGGGAGAAAGTGTTGGTTGTGATGCCAAATTATGACTATGTGACTAGATAGAACTTGAGATGCTAGACTTTGATGTTACCTTTGTTATGAATGAGCTTTGTAGTTGTTTTATGTTAGTGATGGTAGAACCCTACTTGGCCATTGTGAGTTTTGGGTAAGTTGGAAGATTTGATGAATAGAATTGCTTAAGGGTAAAGCATGTATGAGAACCTATGAGTAGACTTGTCTTAAGAACTAGGCATGTATGATGTTTATAAGATGTAGTATTTTGAGGGTGGTATGTGCCACCTAGTTGGGTAAGGGAGAAGAGTTCAAGTGTTGACCCACTTCAAAGAGCTAGTTATCTTTAAGATTGATCCCGAGTATGGTCATTTTGAGTAGGATGTTTAGATAATACTTGAATATGATTGGTTGGTAGGTCCCACCAAAGGTGATGATATGAGTTGAAATAGTTTAGAATTGACTTGCTCCGACCTTAGAATTGAAAGAGATGATGCTTAGAAGAGTTCGTATAGGCTTACTCCCAAGGGGGAGATGATGTGCCTAAATAGCAAGGTCGTTGAGTGTTCTTGATGTTCATGATTTTGATTGGCTTGAAATTCTCACCTTGAGATGTGTAGTGAGTTTGAGAAGTTTAGAACCCGGTAAGGCTATTATGAGTTTTCACTATGCTTTGAGAACTCTTGAAAGAAGTAGTACTTGAGGTTTTAGTAGGGGGCTTACTCCCAAGGGGGAGATGGTATGCTTAGATAGCAAAATTGTTGATAGTCCCGATATCCTCATCTCTTTCTTCTATTCCTATGCTAGCTTGAGACAAAAGGTTCCTTGTAACTTATTTCATGATTTGGAGTCATGTGTGTGATATGTGTTTTTCATGATTTCCTTATGATATGCATGTTCTTGATGAAATTCATGTTTAGTAAGAAAATGAGTTGTTTTCATGGTTTATATTTCTCGCGTTGATGTGCATTTAATATGAGTTGTCTATATGCTTCATGAGATGAATTGTTGAACATGCTTAAATGTGCTTTTGAGATTAATTGCATAATTTGCTTCATAATGTTATGATGAGGATGCTTTGAGTTGGAGAAGGTAATTCCTCCAATGATATGAATAATGTTGAAGTTTTCATGCATAATGGGTTGTTAGATGAAGTTTCTACTTCCTTGTGTTGCATTGAGTGTGTTGAGAGGGAGTTGATGTTTCCTCCTTTGAAATGTGCATTATTTGATGTTTCATGCATGATGGGCTGCTAGTCTTGAGTCTTTAATTTCGAGAGGTGTTTAGAAATGTCATTCGAGGACGCATGTTCCCAAGGGGGAGATAGTGTAACATCCAGAAAACTAGTAGGTGAAACTACAGCCTTACGTGAGAGTTTTTGAGTTTGATGTGGGTTTAGAAGTGTAAAATGGTTTCCCGAACTTAGGATGAGGGGTTTAGGGGTTAAACTTCAAGGTACGACCCCCCAAAGACCAACCAAGGGCCCTTGAGGAGGACCCTAAAGCCTAACCCCTAAGACTCCCCAAGACTGCCCAAGGCTGCCCAAAAAGGGCCACCTACATATGGCACCTACGACCCGTAGGTTGATCCACTCCCCGTAGATGGGGGTCGTGGGTCAAACCCTCAAAGTTGAGCTGCAGGTCATGACCTACGGACCTGCAGGACGGTCAGTAGGCCAACCTACGGACCGTAGGTCCCAGGCGTAGGTCATGCCTGCAGAACCTGCCAAGTCTCGGCCAAGGGAGGGGCATTTTAGGTAATTCCTTTTGAGGTTAATTTGGAGTGATGTCATTTTATATTGTTTATTTAGACCTATATAAGGGGTTTTAAGCTATTAATTAACCCTTACACTTCATAAATCTCAACTACCCAAATCATAACTAAATTTACCCCCAAAGTCTTCTCCCAAAAACTCCATAGAAGAAGAAGAAGAAGATCAAGTTAGCGCTTGAAGGAGGGGGCTTTCTCACTCGATTTTTGTTGGATTTATTCACCTAAGGTATGGTAGTCTTGATTCATGGAAAACTTTCTTCCATGGAGCCTTCAAACTTTCAATTTCAAAGAAGAAAATTCTCCAAAACCTAGGGTTTTCACTCCAAGTCATGGATTCTTCCTAAAAATGTTTTCAATGATTTAATTATCATATACTATGAATGAATTGTTGTTTTATGGTGGTTTTATGATAAAATCTCCCATGAATCCATGAACTCCCCATAACCCTAATTTATGACTTTGTGATGTGGGTGGATTGTAGTAAGATGAATATTATGGAATTATTCTTGTAGTAGTTTAATTACTTGAATCCTGTTATTATCCATGCATAATTATAGTAATACTAGGTGTGTTGGTGAATTATGATTCATGGTCCTTTAAGGGAAAATTGTGAGATTTTGTATAATCATGATGCTTATGTACATGCTTTGTGAATATATTGAAAGTAATGTGATCATGACTATAATGCAATTGTGTTGTTGTTGAAAGGCTATTCTCAATTATACACTTGTGAATGATGATTACATGTTGTGAAGGTTTCCTCAATGTATAATGTACCATGAATTGGTAGGCTTAGGGCATCCTCTTCATGTGTAATTTAAAGTGATCTTGATTGATGTACCTTGAATTGGTAGGCTTAGGGCATCCTCTTCTTGTGTAACTAAAAGTATCTTGACTTAATGAACCTTCAATCGGTAGGTCAATGGCATCCCTTTCATAAATGATTAATGAAGTATTTTAGGTTTTGTCTTGAATCGGTAGACCAATGGTAGCCCTTTCATGATGAGTCTATGAACTACTATAATGATGAACCTTGAATCGGTAGACCAAATGGTAGCCTTTTTATTAGGATTCAATGAGCTATCCTA
>JAJONR010006873.1:0-38903 GCA_029582245.1 Solanum etuberosum | reverse complement strand
AAAAAAAATAAAAATTGTATCATTTATACCGTAGATACAGCACGGACAATAGAAGTAGAATTGGAATGAGAAAATGAGCGATGGATACGTCTGCTAAGCAAAATCGAATTGGAGGTGCTTTTCAATCCATTGAACCTCTGAATTTGTAGCTTCGGGTTGGGGTCATCGACGGCGGCGATATTGATCGCTGCTCCGAACGACGTCGTCATCCCTAGCCAAAATGGGATAAAGAAATGTAAGCTAGGGTTTTTAAGAAATGAAGAATTTTGTGAAAATGGCGGAGAGAGTATTTGAGCAAAAATATTTGGGTGGTGAAGATGAAAGCCAAAAGATTGATGGCCTTTTTTTAGTGCTGAGTCACGTGCCTGGCACGGGGCAGTATCTTTAGTTTCTTCACGCGCCATATTTGGATCTTTTTCTACACGAGCTAAAAGTGTTTCCTTTAGAAAGCCTCTAAAGCCACTACCTAATAATAAATTTTAAAGTTAATATTGGACAAATAATATATTTGTTGAATAAGTATGAATGTGAAATGATATCTTGTTGTCAATCTCCTTATCTTAACTATTTGGGGTCTTTATAGGTGTGATTGTATTCATTACTCGATTGGCTCAGGGTAACACGTCTTCTACGGAATATATTTATTGGTAGGCTCGGATACCACTTCTGATACAAGTTTTATATTGGTTGGTCGAGTACCACACCTGGTAACATGTTGATTGTTCTTTTGTGTGTTGATTCCATGAGGTGAATTGAATTTATTTCATTGTGATTATGTTGACCATGTTTCATGTGGCTATTAAGGCAGATTAAGACTTAAGAGTTTTGTTTACTTTTATTGACTTGGGTTATACATGTGTTGTCCTATTTTGCTAAGTTATAATTTTATGTTTATATTTCGTATATTTGGAACTAGCCGATGATCTTACCAGTATACTATATTTTGTGTACTGATATTGCACTTGCTTTTTGTTGTTGAATGTAGGCCATATTCCAGCAACTACAACTGCTTCCTTTAGAAAGCCTCTAAAGCCACTAGGAATGAATTTGGAATGATATATTTGTTAAATAGGAATGGATGTGAAATAATATCTTGTTGTCAATCTCATGTAATGAACTTATCTTAACTGTTTGGGGTTTTACAAGTGTGATTGTATTCATTGTGGGTTATGATTGTGTGATGTCGGTGACTCTTGGTTGGCTTGGGGTATCATGTCTGGTATGAGATATATTTATTGGTAGGCTCGGGTATCACTCCTGATACATGTTCTATATTGGTTGGCCGAGTACCACACCTGATAACATGTTGATTGTTCTTTGTGTGTTGGTTCCATGAGGTGAATTGAATTTATTTATTGTGATTATGTTGGCCATGTTTCATGTGGCTATTAAGGCAGATTGAGGCCTAAGAGTTTTGTTTACTTTTATTGACTTGGGTTATACATGTGTTTTCCTATTTTGCTAAGTTATAATTTAATGTTCATATTTTGTATATTTGGAGCTAGCCGATGATCCTACCAGTATATTATATTTTGTGTATTGATATTGCACTTGCTCTTTTTTGTTGAATATAGAGCATATTCCAGCAGCTGCAGCTGCTTCACGACTCAGTTGTGATTCTCACGTTTCCTGAATCTAATGGTGAGCTGCTTCTTCTACACTGTCATGGATTCATCTTTCCTATCTAGTCCATTTTTGGATTTAGATTTCTTTTATTTTAGGGTTGCATCCTTATATTTTAGACTATGTTAGATGTTTTAATACACGACTTTCAAATTAAAAATAGTATTCCGCAAATATTTTTTGTTAATGATTTTAATTATGAACCTTGACTTTAATCAATGAACTCTTACTTTTAGATGTTTAGTTGGTTATGTATAGGCTTGGTGATTGTTCCCCCACCGAAAATTTAGTGTAGATGTCTGTCACAACAATTTAGATCGTGACAACTATTTAGTTATATTCCACAAAATTGAATTCTAGATATAATTACATTTATTATCCTTTCTTGTTTCTAAACAACTTCTAAGACTCTCATACTTGTATACTTTGAATTTGAGATTTTTTTGTACTTGTGTCACCAATTTCAAGATTTTTTTTTGTTCTTTTTCGTGTTTGTTATGATTTTGAGATAAAACTTGATTACTAGTAATATTTAATTAATATTTTGCTTATTTCTGCTTTTTCCTACTCTTAAATGATTATGATGAATGAAATTTGTATAACATAGAGTAATAGAGTCCTTAGAACTTAATAAAATTTTGAATCGTGACAACTTTAAATAATAGTCATTCATGTTATCTAATCTCAAGAGTTCATTTAGATATTTATTTTATCCTCTAAGATAATTATATTTATCTTTCTTCCACCCCCCCCCCCCCTCCTCCTAATATCATCATATTTTTCTTATTTTAAATTGTTGTGAACTTATACATGAAATAAATAATATACTTCTAAGTAAACAAAGAGTGAGAAGTAATAATCAAACAAATAAATTAATGACGTTTAATTATGAAACAAATGAGCAGAATAAAATTGAATTTTTATTGCTCGTATTTGTAATTTTATCACATTTAAAAATCAGAATTCAATTTAATTACGTCATTAAGCACGAAAGAGTGAAATAACTTTATAAATATATATCATATGGAGGCAATAAAAATAAAGTAATCTATTTATTTGATATTATAATTTAAAATTATATCTTGTCAATGACTATCGGAATATAAAGATATATATACACGATGAAGAATAAGAGAAAAATGACACCTAAACAACAGATTACAATACTTACCAATAAAGGAAAATAGTTCACAATTTACTGTCAATGTGTGTGCTTTTCATAATTAATATTGAATTAAAAGATATTTTTGTCATTTAATGATTTTCCACTTTACAAATACATCACTTTATTGTAAATTAAAGTTTATTTTTATTTATTTATTTTAAGAAATCAAGACAAATTTGTTATTTTCATTTAATACTATTTTTGTTATTAAATAAATATATTAAATAATAGTAGCCACTTTTTTTAAAAGAAAAAAGTAATTAGTTAATTTAATAAAAGAAACTCTTGATAAAATTTATTTATGTTATAAAAATTATAGTATAATCCTTTTTTTAGTAAATAACTTTTAGAAAGTAAAATAAAATTCAATTAACAGAAAATGGCTTGGTCAAATCAAGCCGCCCATACCGCAAACGTGGATTCTCAAACTAAAGAAGTTGTGGCTATCATTGTTGATGTCTAACATCAGGAAAAAACTCAAGTTGGTGGCCTAGCTCAAGAAGCTAATGCTGAGCCGGTAGAGGCTGGAGCCAAGCCTGGAAGGACAAATCAAGTAACTCAGTTTGTGGTGCAGCAACTTATGATCTCATTCAATTAATCACATGTTTTTTTTAATTGCGAAAATGATCCGATATAAATAATAATTTAGTCAAATAACTTTAATAATTAATTTTAGCATTATTGTTTTTAAAGTGATGTATTACCCGAAACACTATAAAAAGAATTATATTTTCAACACATAAACGTTTTAAATTTTCTTTTTACTCATGCTAATTAGTGTGACTTGAAAATAAGGGGAAAAATGAATTTTAAATTTTAGGTAATAATTTGGACAAAAAAATATGATTTTTTTAAAAATAAAAACATTCTACATTTTAAATATTCAACGTAATATTATTGAATCGACTCACAGACTATTATATACTAATAAAAAGAAAAGAGGGATATGTTATACATGTGATAATTGATATTACAATACTAATTTAAAAAAAGTGAAGGTGATTAATACATAATATTAACAAAATATATAAGATTTTATAATAAGATAAAATATTGTAATAGATAATTTTTAAAAAATAGATATAAATTATAAAAGAAAATATTAAACTTGTTTGCAGCAATAAAAGTTGTGGTAGAGTGGTAAGTACTTCTTTATCATTAATCAGGAGGTTTCAGGTTTGAGTCTCTTTTGTTAGGAAACGTTTTGCGCAAATTCGAGTTTAGTTAGACTCCAATATGGGTACCGGCTATCTAGTCTCCTTTATTATAAAACATCTTGCGCAAATCCAATCCAAATTTAATTAGACTTCAATATGACAAATTTAATTAAACTCTAAAGCAAAAGAAAGAATGAATTGATTTTTCAATCTTTGCGCGTGAAGCATGCGAGTGGGGTAATATGTAGTCAAAGACAAATAAGTGAAATTGCACTTTTGTTCTCTTTTTTAATTATAGTAATTATAATTTATACAATAAATTAATATATTTTGGCAAACAAATTGGACTCTTGTGGGGACTGATAGGTACATTGAATCTGGTCAATATTAAATTAGGGAAAAAGTGATTATTTCATTAAATACGTAGATGCTAAAATGCAGTTTTTTGTTATAAAATATTATAGTGTGGATGTCCACTACACCAAGAAGTTACGCTCACCTATTATCTTCATTACTTTCCTCCATTATAAAGATAACCATAACCTTCATAACCTCCACCTTTATAACCATTATTCTTGTAATCTTTCACTTCCACAACCTCCCCCATTATATTCATGCTAATGTCATGTTTATGACTAACTTTTTGTATGCCTCTATATTACACTATAAATAGAGGCATAAAGATTCATATTGTAGACACTTGATGATTTGGTATACACTTGAAAGAAAGAAAGTTAGCTTATATTGTTCCTCTTGTCTTATATTCTTCTTCTCTTCCTTTTTATATTGTTCTTTTGTTCTTAAGTTTTACAATATTTTTCACATTTAATCAGAATTAATTTAGAGCCGCCACCACTCTTTTTTTCCTTTTCTTTTACCGACCGATGCATTAAGCTTTCATTAATAAAATTAGAAAAAGAATCGAATCATAAAAATGTTTTTATATAAATAAATTATATCTTTGGTGTATTATCTATATTAGCTATGAAATTTTACTAAAAAGTTAAAATTATTTATGTGGTTGAAATACTAGCTTCTTACATACATATGAAACTCTCTTTTATTCATGCAATTGCATTAGAATTCATTTGCAATTACCTAATCAAACCCTGTATTGTATTTAAAAATAAAATGCAACAAAAGATTTCACTTTTGTAGAAGAATTTCATGAAAAGTAGTTTTCTAACACTTTTCCAAAAATCTTTTCTATCAGATTGTATTTTTTTTCCCAATCAAAAGTCCATTTCTTGTTGTATAAGAAGCAAAGGGATTATAGATTATAAAGTTCAAAAAGTTTGTTTCAAAGAATATTAAATAGTTTCTTGTAGGTCCTCCATAATCTTGTTTCAAAGCATATTAAAAAGATTTTTTTAACGAATAATATGAATGGTCTACAAAAAAAGACCAAGAAAAGAGCAAATTATTTCCTAATTTGAAAAAAAAAAAAACAGAATAATAATTTTAAAAAAGTAAGTGATACTACATATTTTTGACTTTGACAGCATCACTTAGATTAGCAAACATAAACAAGATCGAATATTAATTTAATCATAATTATGGAGTGGGGACCAAAGCATTCGTTTTGGGGTCCTTTTATATAAGTAAAAAAATAATTGATGGTCTTTTCGTGTGATTGAAGAACCAAATAAAAAAAAAACATTGATCTTCTAGTTGACAACAACCTATCTTGTGCTTATTCAAGATCAAAAGTTGTTTTTGAAAAATTGAAAAAAGTTGTTTTTTTTTAATAAAAAATTCTGACTAATACTTTTATAAAGTAGAAGTAGCAAAAAATGTTTTTCAAAATTTTTATAAGTATTTTTTTTTCTCAAAAGTACTTTTTTTTTTATAGAAAATATAGTTGCAAACATTTTTTAAAGTTTGGATAAATACTAACTATTGCTCAAGGTTCTTTTAGATTGATTAGTCAAACACAGACTGAGCAAAGTAATTATTGAAAAACACTTTTGGTTTTTAAAAAAAAAGTAAGTTTGATTTTAGAAAATTTGCTTACCAAGCTATTAGAAACACTTTTTAAAAAATTGACAATTGGAACGACACTTAATAATTGAAATTGATATAATTATTTGGATAGTAATTACACAATATGATGACTGTGATGACATATTGTAATTATAGTGTAATTACAAGCGGATTGTTTGATTGCACAATTATAATTATTGTTGACACCCAATTTTGTCCCTCTGCAATATGAATTAATTATCGAGCTTCTTCAATTTCAAACGATTTGAAATAATTAGCTTTTACAAAATTCAATAGATTTCCAAGTTATTTTAAGTAAGTTTGTCATTTTTTATAATTTCTAAATAATATATACATTTCTATATATGTATATAGTTACTACCTTTTATAAATATTCCAAAATTGTTTCAAAAATAATTTTGTTTAATTAGATATTGTTGTTAATTAGTTTATATTTTTTCAGTTAATTAAGTTAATTATTTTATTTCGTTAGGATTAAAAAGTTCGTTAATTAATTAATATTAATTCACCTTATTTAATTTAGCCAAATTCACCAATTAAATCTAATTTCACTTGGCCAAATTTGCAATTCATATGGCCATTTTCTAAATTCAATTCCTAACCATTTCACTTCACTTTTAGCCCCTTTCAGACTTCAATTTGGGCCCAAAATTACACCAACATCTAAAGACTCAGCCCAACATTACCCTTTGAGTTAAATTTGGACGGGTCAAAATTGATCAAGATAATCAATGGGTGAAGACTCAATTCAATCCAAATTTATTTGGGTCAAAACGGGTTAGGTAACTGTTCATAACCTAAACTGTGTTTTACTAGTTTTAATAGCTTTATTTGTTATTTTATAAGTTTTTAATACCAAATTAAATTATTTTTTCCTTTATATAACTATATATAATATACAAAATAATAATAAAAATTTATTAATATTTTGACAAGATTTCTCAAAAATGAATATCCAATTTTTAATGAATTGAAATGGATAGTGCTTACAAATGGACGGGTTTATAACTAACCCAAACCTAAATAGGTTGGGTCTGGTTGGACTTGATTTTGTCAACCATAACCCCATCCCATACTTAGCTAAAACCTATCAAGAGCAAAGCTTAAAGATTTTTCGTTTTCTTTTTTTTATGCTCGAAAAGGTTCTTCGGGAGGATTCATTTGTGGTGGTGAAGAAGCTCCGAACTCGAGTTTCAGTTTCCCTGCTCTAGAAAAGGTAAGGCTTCTCTTCTGATTCTATCTTCCTTCATTATGCATTAACGGCCGCTTGTTCTATGTGTTTAGATGTTATGGCTTTTCTGTTTAAATCGAGATAACAATTGGCTTGATTCTTAACTCAGTATATTGTTTAAGTGTTAGGATTTTAGGGATAAATTAATTGATTGTTGACAGGAAATCAGTAATATAGTTAGATTATTGATTCAGTTGCTCTTTCTGTTCATCATTTGAGATTCTGCGGTATACGTTACTTGAGTTTGGCTTAATATTGAGCAGTAGTGTTTAGGCTTGCTTAATCTTGCCGTATTACAGTAATGTGTTGGTTTCAATTGCTACTCCGGTTTATAATTTTGATTCCAGTTTGACATAAAAATGTTATGGTCTAAGAGCCTGTTTGGATTGGATTGACAAAGTTAGAAATAACTTAATATAAGTTTAAAATGACTTAAAAAAGAGTTAAAAAAACAAAAGTAAGACTCTCCCTACTTTTTTTTTTTGAGTTAAAAGTCATTTAAGTTTGACTTTTTATTTTTCGACTTAAAAACTACTTTTTTTTTTGCTAATCCAGACGGGCTCTAAATCTCTTCTTTGTTGCCTGTTAAGTTATATAAATTTATGTTGCTCGAGTATGAATCTTCTTGGAGAATGTTTGGTTTAGTTTGTGTTGCTCTTCATCATTGAGTGTCGTTCATGTGTAGTTTAATGTGTTGCATCCTAGAAAGTTATCGTGTTGTCTCGTTCTGTAGAGACAATCATTTGTTATTGCTTTTCAAGTGATGTGGTGCGATGTTCATCACGCTTTGATTGAATAATGTTGCTGCTCGTTTAAATGTTGTGCTGATTTCCTCTCTTGTGTAGGATGATTTAGCCCCAATCTCTTTTCTGTTCCCTTCTCTAAAACGCCTTAAGTTTTAAATGCATTATATTGCTCTGTATTTAGTTATGGGTAAGAATTTGAGTGTGGAATTATTACTGATTTGAATGGTTTAATAGTTTTAGAACTTGAGCTTCAAATATGCCATGTTAGTTCAGACCCAAATTTCAGAATGCATGGCAATTTTTTTAAAACTAGGAAAATTAATATAAAGTTTATTTAAATTATTCTATAGATAATCTAATTATTTAAGAAAATTAACACCTCTTACCTGATTAAGTATGCCAATAAGTGTTGTTTATTGATTGGGGTCGTGGGTTGTCCATGTGGGCTGACTTGACATGTTTCAAAGAGACAAAATCAAAAGAGGCTATCTAAGTGTCACACCCCTATGTTTTTCAACCCGTTCTTAAAAGAACATGAGTGTTGGAACGAGGTTTTGACTTTTTTTTTCAATTAAAGTGACATTTTGAAAAAGGAATTATTTTATTAAATCGGAGTCGCCACTTGGAAATGAGTTTTGGTGTTCCAAGTTATCTTATTTAAATCCCTCATCAAAAGGAAATTGACTCTATTTTTATTGATCTGCGAACTAGAAATCTGGATAAAGAATTTTGTTGACCGAAAAGAAGGTATTAGGCACCCTTGAATCCTATGGTTCTAGTGCGGTCGCCTTATTGATTATATATGGCTTGAACTAATTTTTGAATATATGCACTTACGAGCCTAAAAATGCTTATGTCCCATCTTGTTTGATTTATTTTAAACTGTTTAAAATTATCTCATTTTATTAATGTGTGGTGTATTAGCAACATCGTTTTCCAACCTTAACACGAATTATTTATTTGTATGTCATACCTAAAATTTGCGTCTACGCGTCTTGATTCGAATTAATGAAATTGAATTATAATAATAAATCGACTGTAATGACCCATTCCGATCATTCTGACTAGGCCAATGGTGAAGGAAATCGGCCAGAATTTTTTTTGGAGACATTGATTAGGCCAGTGATTGGAATGACAAAATCGACCTTCATTTATATTTTCATACTTAATAGTGGTGTTATTTCGTGAAAAGTAAGAAATAAATTTGCACAAGTCCTTCGACTATGGAATTTGAATTCATGGCTTGGGCATCTATAGTACAAAAAACTATTTGGACGAAGAGATTCATAAATTCTTAAGGTCCTATGATTTTATATCGTGACAATCAATCAACTAGACATACACAAAGAATTTAAGTATTACTACAAGATTAAACACATTGATATAAAGTATAACTTTGTGAGAAACATAATCATAAGTAGGGAAGTAAATTTACAAAACATTCCTACGTGAAAACTGATAGCAAATCATTTTACAAAGGCGGTATCAAGAGACTTTTTTGGGAAAATGTTATGGCTCTACATTTGCATGGGATATAATCAAATATCTGTATTGTAAAATGACTTGACTATTATACTCCCTCTGTTCAACAATACTTGTCTACTATTGACTTTGCACACTTCTTAAGAAACTATAAATAGAAGGGTAATTTTACTATATCACCCTTTGAATATAATAAATACAATTCATTGAAAAATGTAACAGGGAAATGAGTATAATTAATGATAAGGGTAAATTAGGAACTAAGTGTAAAATTATCCATTGATTTGATAAAGTGGACAAGTATTGTTGGACATCCTAAAATAATATAGTGAACAACTATTATTGGACGGAGAGAGTAATATTTTCATCAATATCAGTCTGTTGAATTCATGTTCATATCTCATATGCAATTAATGACATATTTTTATTAATAAAGTGTTTCGAACAAGTCACAAAGTTAATTTTCTTACACGAATAATCACCTCTTACATAAAAAAAATGTGAAGAAATAAGTATTCACCACTATGTTATGACTCATTTTAAAAGTCAAATGTGAGTCTCTCTAAGAAGACAAATTTGGATTACACATCTAATGCGTCTAGATCAAAATCTGTACAGACCAACCCCATTTTTAACAATCAAATAACCCATACTCTTCTATCTTTTCAATAGAAATCATAGGCGCACCCATACCCTTCCACTGTTCATCTCACAGTTATCGTCCTAATCGCTGCTTGATAAAAGGTAATTTTTCTCTTTTTCTTATTGTTGTTTTGTGTTGAAATAGATCGGTTTAGTCCTTTAGTTTACTGGAAATTTTAGCTTTGCATTCATCCTAGCATTTTGGTATTACAGTTGGATTGGCATTGTAGACCTTCGTGTAATTCAATTTAGTTTTAATTCTGCTTTTGTGAGATGAATAGTTTCCCTTTCTATGTTAGAATATCATTTTGCAAGTTCTATGTATATCTCCAGTAAATTAATTTTGGTTTCATTTATTGTTCAATTGATCCATCTTTTCTGAATTATTCACATGGTTATGAGTGAAACTGCCCTTTTGTTTTATGTCTAAGTGGGAAAACATGTTGTTGCATTTGTTCGAGTTAGTTTGTATTTCTAGATTCAGTTCAATTACAAATTAAGGACTGCTCAAATTCTCGAGTTCGAATTAAGGGATTAAGTGTTCCTTCACCACAAACAGTCACCGTGGAACCACCATAGAAACCACCTCCCACAGTCTCTCTTTTCATCATCTACCAAATCCCAAATGATTTTCTCAACTGGCATTAAGGTTTAAAAGGTTCGTTTTTTCTTTGGGTCCGAGTTTGGTCACACTAATGGCGGTATCTGTGCGAAATCATACTTCTTTTTTGGAGAAAAAAGGGCGTGACAGTTCACAGTTATATTACCGGATTGAACAGTAATATGATTAGGTTGGTCTTTGCATTGCCTTTAATGTCCTGCGTTTTAGCCATTATACATTACTTATAACTTATTTGAAATTTTCTCAACAACATTTTTCTACTTTTGAGTCTCACATTTTGCTCTGGCATAATGTAAAACAGGTAAAAGACAGCTATATAACCCCCCATTTGTACCTTTGTGTCAAATCTCTTGGTGCCACTTTCCTCTTTCCTAGTGTTGTATCAAGCGCTGCAGCTATTCTTGATCATCTTCTCTTCTTCCAAGGTAAGCTAAATCTTGTGTATTCAAATTTTCTTTCATCTCTGTTTGGGTGTATATTGTGATACTGGAAGCTCAAATATTCTCTTCATTGCTTATTAGATTTGATATGATACATTTTTGTCCACAATCTCTAGAAGCAAATCTCCGGATCCATTGTTAAATATAAATTCTGGAATATATTTCATTTGTATAGATTTTCCTAATTGTAATTTTGCTCTCTTAAGATCAAGAAAAAACTTGCAAATTATGCAGTCCGTTCTGGATCCTATCGTCCTGATCCACCATACATTTAATGGTCCTGGTTCATAGAAGTATATGTCCTCAAGGCTGAGGGGTTATATGAAGACCACAAACTTGAAAGCAGAATGAAAAATCAATGAAATTTGTATTATGATTATTGCATAAACCTGTCCATGTCTATGACGAGAATGATGTATGAAGGAAAAAAGAAGAGGTTACCTTATGATCTTCCTTTTTTCCATGATTCAGATTCATTTTAATTAGGTTCTATTTTCTATCCTTTCATAGACGATTCTATCAGATTATACTTCATCCTTTCTGTTTCATTTCACAGGTTTACAGCAGCAACTATGGCGGGAGTTGTTAATAAGTTCTTGATTACATCGTTGATTATGTGGGCAGCTCCAATTGCAATTTTGTACGCCTTTAACCACAATTTAATTCCTGGTAAGCTTTCCCTATTTTATTTTTTAAAGAAAAGCTTCCCTGACAGAAGACAGAATTAAATGGAGAATTATCCCGGCTTCAATATGGTGGGAAATAGGGGAGTTGTCTTTTGTCAAATATTCAAATGAGAAAGAAGAAAACTTGTTTTGTTGTCTGGGGGTTGTAAGGTTTGGTAGATCACTCTTAAATGTGCCCCTTGCTTATGTCTTAAATAGCACACGTGATATTTTTTCTTTAAGTTATTATTTTTTTTTTGGATGACCGTGGTGTCCGGGTCAACTTTTTTTTGAGTAATGTAACTTTGTATTAAAACCAGTACTTAGGTAGTACTGAAAAACCAATTTACAAATGGAATAGATACAAAATATACCAGATATGAACCAATCCTAAATGGTGCCTAGGACATCTAGGATTGATTCAGTGTCACTAGAATACTGTTTGGTGCACCAAAAACAGAAAAGAAAAATGCATTTTAGCTTAATATCCTGTACTAAACTCCTCCTATCCTCAAAACATCTATCATTTCTTTCCTTCCAAATAATCCACCAAATACATGATGGGATGATCCTCCATCTCTCTCTGTTTCCTGCACCCGCTCTTGCTTCCTCCCAGCTAAAAAGAGTGTCAGCAATCTTGCTTGGCATTGTCCAGGCTATGCCTCTGAGATTGATGAAAATCTTCCATAGTTGATCCGTATTACGGCAGTGTAGGAACAAATGGTCACTGTCTCAGCTTCCTTTTCGCAAAGGAAACATCTAGAGCAGAGAGCAATATTCCTTTTGATCAAGTTTTTATGTGTCAAAACTGCTTCTTTAGCTAGAAGCCAGGTGAAACAAGATACTTTGTAAGGTATCTTAGTCTTCCAAATATGCTTCCAAGGCCAGTTGGTACTATGTGGCTCTACATGGTTCAAAATCCTATACCCTGAGTTGACCTTATATACTCCAGTTTCATGTCCACTCCACCATAGGTAATCTACACCTTCTTGTAAGTTGTAACCCTTGAAAACTCTCCAACTGGTTAAACAGTTCCACAAGTCTAGGTATCTCCCAATCATTCAACATTCTTCTGAATCTAAGGTCCCACCCTTGTTGTGTCCACATCTCGGCAACTGATTTATGTTGGTCTAAGGCTATAACAAATAAATCTGGGAACATGTCTTTAAAGCTCCTTGTCCCTATCAATTTGTTCCAAAACCTAGTCTTGTTCCCATTAACCACTCGGATGTGGGAGTGTTTTTTGAGAAAAGTCCAGTAGCTTCTGATAGTCCTCCAAAGATTGATTCCATTTCCATATGGAGTATTGATCTCCTTGGAGACCTAACTGTCCTCTTTCCCATACTTGCTCTTTATGACTCTGCTCCATAGTGTTTGAGGAGCCTGTGAATATTTCCAGAGCCATTTAAGTGCCTTGCTATGATGCTTCAAATTCATGATGCCAAGTCCCCCTTGTCTCTTGCTTCTGATGATTTCCTTCCACTTGACTAGGTGAAAAGCTCTTTTTTCCTTGTTCCCTTGCCAAAGGAAGAATCTCCTGATCTTGTCCAGTCTTTGAATGACTCCGGAAGGGATTGGGAATAGGGAAAGCAGATAAGTAGGCAAAGCATCCAAGACAGCATCAATCAGAGTGAGCCTACCTCCGAGGGACAAATACTGAGATTTCCACTTCTTAAGTTATTAATTGACCGTAACATGGATAGAGTGGAAGATGATGAAATATAGCAGGTACTTATGACAGATTTGTGACTAGTTTGCCTCCTGGCGCGGCCAAGTATAGCTGTGCTGAGCTTCTAGGATACATATCTGGGTGATTACCCAATCAATGCTTGCTGATTCCTGCTCTATCTATTAAACTTGTTTTATATAACAAAGAATATCAATGAAATGCATGATACAATAGCTAGGAGAAGGGAAGTATAATATCCATGCTATGTAGACCAGAGAACCTGTCACCATTTGGGGTACTTCTAGATAATATTAAAATTTAAAAAGAAGTTACTGGAAACTTCGGTGCAATTATTATGAAATGTTCTAGATGGATGAGTTTTTGAGACACTTTTTGCTGATATAATAAGGGAATCACAACAAGATATAGTTATCTTAGATTATTAAGTTGAAATTGTGAGCGGTTAGATGGCTTAGCACTATCTCCTGTTAACTTCCAACTTCTGCAGAACCTCTGTTCTTATGACTTCTATAAACACTTACCTTTTTGTTGAGTACTGTTTGGAGTTACAAATCAATTCCCATCGGCAGCACTGGAAGTATGGAATGTCATTTATCTCGTGATTGAAGACCTGCTGTATGGTCAATGGCAGAATTTGTTTTATCTTAACTAACTACAATATTAACTCAAGTCTATGTATTATGAGTTAATCTTAATTCTGTAAATCTTTGAGGTTTCTCTATAATTTGAGTACTTAATTTGCTCCTGAATGGTTTTGTATGTCGCACAAATATCACTCATTTCAAGTTCTTTTTCCCCAGTGTTTTAAGATGGTAACAGAATTCATTAGTAATAATAAGTTCAGCACAAAGATACTGCTAAGAGAAACAAGCCCTAAGATACAAGCTTCCAAAAAGGAGAGAAAAACCAAAAGCAAAAGACAAAGTCTTGTGTCAGTTACAAGGACCCAGTGAGGTCAACGAAGGACTCTACATCTTGTACTAAAGCTTGTTTACTCTGAAAGTGAATAAAAATATACAATTCATTTGAATCTCCTGTTCATAATTTCCTGAGTCTTCAAAACATCTGGAGTTCCTTTCCAGCCACACTGTTCACCATATACATGCCGATGCCGGGATGATACCCCACCACTTCTTCTGACTTGGTGTGCAATTAAGTTGTCCCAGCATACCAACAGTTACACATTATCTCTACGCACTACCCAACTCAGACCTTTAATACTCAAAAATAGCTGCCAAAGTCTATTGGTTACCTGGCAATAGAGGAAAAGATGGTTATTTGTTTCATTGGCCCTGCCACACACAAAAAACTTTTAAACATAGATATATTCTTCTCTTCATTAAGCTCTCATGTGTGGTGAGAACTTGTTTAACCACAAACGAGCAAAACACAGTTACTTTGAAAGGGACCTTCAACATCCAGATATGTTTCTATAGCCAGAGCCCTTGTTGGTGTACTGAGCTGTTTAAAATCTTATATGCATATTCTGCAGTTTTGTTGCTATACCATGACAGCCTATCCGCTTGCTCAATTGGCCCCTACTCCCTTGTAGTTGTCCAGTATCTTGAGGAACTCAGTCACTCTGAGTACCTCCCAGTCATTTGGCAGTCTCCTGAAGCTAAATTCCAACCCTGCTGGCTCCATGTTTCAGCAATAGAGGCATCAGGCTGCTGTGCTAAGTAGTACAAATCAGGGAAGCTGCTTTTGAGTGGATTATTCCTATCCTGACATCCTTTCAGAAGGAAGTCTTTGCACCCCACCTTTCTGCTGGTGTTGGGCATGAGGGTTTGCCATAGAGATCTGATAGATCTCCACACACCAACTCCATAACCACTGCACCTGAAGTCCACTATCCCTCCACCCCATATTTTCCACATATCACTTTTCTCCACAAAGCTCGTTCCTCTAGGGAAAATCTCAAAGGCCATTTCATAAGTAAGCTTCGATTATGAAGTCCTCCATCCCTCCTGCTAGTTGTGAGGATTTTCCATCACTTATATCAAGTTTCCAGAAACCAAAGTGATTTTTTCTATATGAATGACCTAAAGCTGTCAAATTTGATCCATTAATGTGTAACCCGCCTAACCCGCCCAAGTTGTAAAGGGTTGGGTCAGTAATATTTTTTACTGGGTCAATTTGTGTTATAACCCAAGATTAGATGTTTCATCTTGGGATACCTAATGGGTCAATCAATCAACCTGTGGAGAGCAACGCCTGTATCTTCTTTCAATTCCTCTGTGTTATATACTGACGATGAAACAAGAAAATCCATAAGTATGCAATATTGTAATCATCATTTGTGTCCTTTTTCACTTTCACTTGATCTCTATCTAATTTTTGAGTATATTTTAGTCATATAAAATCTTTACTTGCAAAGAATGAGAGAAGCATAAGTCACTGTCATAATATTTTCTCATTTTCAGTTCTAATAAGTAGCACAGTTAATGAACTAGCTATGTTAGAAACATTTATAAAAGAGATTAATGTAATTCTATATAATCATTAAGAATTATTGTGGAGAGGTGATTAGACAGGACTTGGCGCAGCTTCATATGACCGAGGACATGACTCTAGATAAGGACTGGAGGTCGCGTATTAAGGTAGAAGGTTAGTAGGGGTGGGTGTTGTCTAGCCGTGCGTAGGTGTAGGCTTGTTAGTGCATGTCGTAATATTAGTCATATCCTTGTAGTTCTTGCCATATGTTGTGTATTGTGTTTCGATTATCACACTATTTTGCTGCCGATATTGTTTCTTTCATGTAGACTTTACGCTGCCTTTCTTATTAACACCTATCTTTCTTCATTGTTTTCTTCTTCTTTTACTTGGGTTTGATGCACTTGAGTCGAGAGTCTTTCGGAGACAACCTCTCTACCTCCTCGAGGTAGTGGTAAGGTCTGCGTACACTCTATCCTCCCCAGACCCCACTTAGTGGGATTTCACTGGGTTTGTTGTTATATAATCATTAATACTAATTGAGCAGAGTACAAAAAGTATCTCAGTTGAAATTTCGTAATTTGGCCACAGAATTATTCAAGTCAGAACTTGTGAATAAGTATTTGGGTTAGTTTAATAATTTGGTCCATTTATAAAGAGAGAATACTCAGCTAATGTTGGGCGGGTTGGGTTATGACCCGTTATTTTATACATATCCACCCAACCCATATTGACCCAAATAAAATTTGTCTGAGTTGGATTATGACCTGTTTCATTGACTTGACCCATGTCGACCCACCGAAATTTGACCGGATCCATCCATTTTCCACTTCTAGAAATATTGGTTAATACTATTATGGAAATGTAAAGAATAAGCACGGGATTTTAGATGGCTACACAGCAGCCTTTTATCCCAAGTGTCAGACAGCCACAAAGCAGGACCTATTAATACAACCAAATATTTTCACCAGGATGAAAGGTTTGAGAAAAGCTTTAATGCTTCAATCATTGTTCTAGAGAGATATTTTTCAACTATGTCTGATGGATAGTATGAGGTTTGAGTCGAACTATGAAATAGTAAATAGTGTTATCGTTATCACAACTATATTACGTCTAAGGTATGTTCCCCTGACGTGCATTTCAGAGTGCCGGCAACAATGTTCTTTTCTTGTTCTTCTTGCTACTATTAGCATTAAGATAAATAACTTCTTTTCTTTTTAAACTAGAAGGCTGATATCTTCATGAGATAGCATACTTATTATGATTTTCTGGACTGAATTTTTTTCCCTTGGTAGTCTAAGTGGATTATGAAATTATGATTCTACACTAATCATTATCAATTTGGAACAGGTGTGACCGAAATGTCTCCCCATTCTATGACAATAGTGAGTGGATTCGTTGCTGTCATATCGGTCAATGTGGTTATTGCATTTTATATTTGTCTGGCAATGAGAGAACCCTCAGATAAACATGAGCCTGATCCTAAATTCCTGGCAGAGGCCAAAGCTAGTGTAAAGCAGTTGGGGCAAAATCAAGACGGGGACTCGTCGGACTCCCGAACAAAACAAGAGTGAATGGAAGGATAAAGGTAGGGCATTAATGTTCTTGAAAGCATTAGACACAGTTCTAACTTTGTGGGAGAAAAGGGCACAATGATTAAATTTTTTGACCTGACTGTATTATTTAAATTTTGATCATTTGTAGGGAGGACTTTGTTCCTAGTTTAACTTGGTGATATTGGTTTGTTGTGAAGTACAAACTTCCTTATATATTTGGCTTATCCTTTATCTGCTTCCTGCAATGTGTCTCTTGTTATTCATTTGTATTTATGCCATATGCATGAGTGAGTATTTGTTTTATCAGAATATAAGTAATCATTTGAAACTTAACAGGCTCTTTTCTCGACCCTTATTTTTTGGTTACTGAGGCTACTTTGTTTATTTTTTGTTTGTATAGACATGTTTACCAGTTCACAATGATGGGAGCCATTTGAACACTCGGTTGCCATCTTTCTGTAACATTTTTCTTCACTGTTGTTCATAACTCGAATTTTCAATGATTAGTGTCCAAAAGGTATTGGTTTCTTCTTATTGTTTAGCTCAACTATAATCCCTGCAAAAGGTTTTACATTTACCATAAGCCCATTGGTTTTCTGTAAGATTAAGATATTTAAATCTGAATGAACAGTTAACTGAATATTGAATGATTAAAATATTTTGTTTTTCAACATATGAATGTGTTTCTAAAAATAAATAAATATACAATTTAAATAAAAAGTGAGTAGTTAAATATTAGAAATATATAATAAAATTATTATTTGAAAAAAAAGAAAAGAAAAATAATAATTTGTGTTTGCTTGTGATGGTGGAGATGGTTTGATAGTGATGGTGAGGTAGTTGATGTTAGTAATTGGTGGTGGCCGAAGAATGTGTGGTATTTTCCAATGATGTTGTTGATGGTGGAGGTAGTTGATAGTCAGAATCATTTGCAGTGGTGGTAGTAGCCAATAGTGATGGGCAGTGGTGGTAGTAGCCAATATGAATGTTATTCCTTGATTGATTGCGCCACATTTATAACTCAATTTCTTGAACTCAAAAGACTTGATGTTTGTTTCTTTAGAGGAGTCATGGCGTTTGCTTGTAGATTTTCTTGTTCCATTTTCTTCAAAGAAGCAAGTTTCTAGTTCTGTAATAGTTCATTCCCTGGAATGATCAAAACCTGGCTTCTATCATCGTATATTTGTGGCACACTCAGTAATTGGTCTTTGTGTCTTCATAACCTAGAGGGAAATTTTTCCATATACATAATGCAACCCACACTTCCTCTTGAGAGGCCTTTCATCAATGTGGCACATCTTTGAATTGCTTTTATCAGATTCTCTTAGTTTTAAGGTATGTAGATGAGGCCGTAGAAGAGTGCTTGATAGAGATCTTAACGTTGGGGATAAAATCTTCTTTCATAACCAAATGAAACTGTCTAAGATGAGGATCCCAGATTGATGGATACAGAATTCGGTGGTACTTTTTATTGATCACAAATCACTTGTTATCCAACTGTACTACTTTTGCAACATTAGCTCTTAGATGCAAAAATATCAAATGATGAAGAGGGAAATGAAATGTCGGATTGAATTGTTGACATCTTACGATGTCATGATGTGCCCATTCCTTTAATACTTCTGGACTTGGATTGAAAGGAAGAACTTAGGACTTTGGACTTACCCTAGGACTCCAAGATATGAATGACGAAATGATGTCTTCCCTCCCAATCATTGTTGATTTTTCAAGAACTTAAAATGAATGAAACGTTCTTCATTTTTGGGTCGCAAAATTTAACAAAAACTAAGTTAAATCCATACCAATCAAGCTCAAATTTCAATTACAACTTAATAACAATATCATCACCAAACCCCAATTATCTAGTTAGCCAACAACCAATTTTTTTGTTCTTCAAGGTTCAACAATGATGCATTCCAAATTCTCTCTATTTTTCAACCTCAGCGACTACTAAGGATCCAAAATGAGTTTTAACACTTGAATCTCAACTTCTATCAACAACCTTCGAATTTGCTCAACATCTTCAATTCTTCAAGTTCATACAAGAACAATAATAATAATAACTCTTATTTTTCTCATTTGAATTTGGTTGAATATATTATATTTTGAAACTAAGAAGAAAATAAAAATGAAGCAAATGAAATAGATTTTATAAATACGTGTAATTCATTGCCTACCAAGAGTTTGATTCTCTATGCCACATCAACACTTAAAAAAGTTTCCAAGTGGAGTGGTGTAATAGGATACCCATAAAAATAGAGTGTCGTTCAAAATTCAGCCATAGATTGAAGGCGATGGGGTGGGGTACTTATGTTTTTTCCCGAAAAGTTTGCAAATATTGATAAATCACAATTATTGTATAATGAATTTGTTAATTATATTTATTGTTTTGGTAAATTGATGATATTTGAATCTTGTATTTCAAATTCGAGCTCATATTAGCCTTGCATAAATTTCCCAAAATTTACATGCTTTCAACTTGTGTGAAGTCAGATTTCGACAAGCCACCAAACTTTAAATGCAAATATTAAAACTTCAAACATCGCATATTTAAAATTTAATTTACCGGTTAAACTTTAAACACCACCTATACTTCCTCCGTTTCTATTTAGTTGTCATCATTTTATGTTTCATGTCCCTTAAAAAAACTAAGTAAATTAACATTGTACCCTTATTTGATGTTCTCTTGAAGTCAAATTTTCAATAAATGAACATGGATTACTTATTTAGGTTTTCTATGTTTCCCTTCATTTAAAAAAGAACGACTCTTTTCATTTTTTGGTAACACTTTAATTTTAGTTTTCCACATGACATGTTTAAGAACACAACATTAAATGATACTCCCTCTGTCCAACAATAACCACTATTGACTTGACACATCCCTTAAGAAACAATAAATAATAGGGGTAATATTACTATATTATCCTTTAAATTTATTAAATTTAATGCTTTGAAAAATGTGTTAGATGATAAATAATATTTAATAGCAAGAGTAAAATAGACACAAAAAATAAATTATCTCTTGATTTTTTAAATTGGACAAGTATTGTTGCACAACTATTTTTAGTATAGTGGACAACTATTTTGGACGAATGAAATATTTTGGTACATTGACATAACATTAATTTAGAACCCCAAAATAGAAAAGTCTTCTTAATTTCTCTGTGTTAGTCAAACTAGGTCATTCTTTTTAAACGAAGTGAATAATTTTCAAAGGATGAAATAAAAAGAATTATGTTAGAGTTTTTCCCTGATTTTCTTACCTTATTTGAAGTTTATTTTTTTGCTACAAGGAAAAACAAAGTATTACCATAAATGCTTTAACTTTTTCGGAAAGGAAAATATTATTTTCTTCCATATTTGGTTTATTCTTTTTTTAGAGGGAAAAAATTGGAAATCTATAAATTGAAAATCCATATTCTTATAGCAGAACACAATAACATCCACAATGTAGACATTTAAGTTTTGTTTATGAGAAATTTATTCTGTCAACAATTTTAATATCGTTCTTTTATATTAGTTTTCATATAATAATATTATGTTTTTAGTGTAAATTTTTGTCATATGATTTATCAACTCTATGATTTGCAATTGTAAACTTCTGCATGATGCCCTAATAACTTTTGAATCCAACAATTTATGCATTTATTTTGTGAAATCATAAATATTAAGAAATATTTATTTTTACTAAAGACGATATATAAATAAAAACGAAAAAAATAAAATAGGGTCCTAAAGTGAGCTTGGTCCTCTAAAAAGGGACATATGCTAGCCATTAGCCAACATATAATCAATGCATCGACCATTAATCGTATTATCTCAGCTATGTTGGAGTTGCCTATTTGTATTATTACCATCTACGATGTAAGAAGACACATGAACGCACGTTCTTCTTTTAACAACTTCCAAAGCTTTAATGATTTATATATATATATGGGAATATAAATTTGCGGGTAAATTTTGTATTTGAAAAACTTCAAATCATGATTTGAAATTTTCAATTATTCGGAGAATTTGAGATTTCATTTCATGATACGAAATCATGAGATCTCATAATACAAAATTATGAGATAAAATCAGTGTGAAATTATAAATTTGAATATTAATTTTATCTCATAATTTTATATCGAAACGTGAAGAAAGCGGCAAGAAGTGAACAAGAGGAAATAACTCCGTGCGCCGCCCTATTGTTCCTTGTGCATATTGACTCCCCGTATCAGCGGTCAAAATTAATTAAACATCTTGCATTATCTTTAAAATTAATTATTTTTTAGAAGTACTATAAATATTATGAAGTTTTTAACATTATTAATCTTTGATATTGATAGATAAGATCCATAAATAGGGTATATTAAAAATTAAGCGTAAATTGGTAAATATTTTTTTTTTATTCATGATTTCTTAAAGAACGTGTAAATGAGAAATTAAGCGGACAAGTAATATAAAATGGAGAGAGTAACTAATCATTGTCTGTGGTATCCTTCTAAACTAGTAGACGTTTTTGTTACTACATAGTATTTCTTGTATTTTGATTATAATGTTATTTTGTTGTAGTTTTTCGAATATTTTGTCATACCATTTTTTTTTTTTTGTATTTTGTCGTGATTCTTTTATGAGAAAATTACATAGCTAAACTAACATCATGCTCCATAACTACGGTTTAACTCATTTTTGACAAATCAAGAAAAAATACTATTTTTTTATTTATTATATCCTCAATTTATTTAGAGAATTAATGTTTTTGAAAAAGGTAAAATCTAGTAAATTAATTTTTAAATTCTATCAAATAATAGAAGTAAAATAGTAAACTGACTGTATGAATTATTATTTTCGAAAATAATAGTTATTGATTGATTGACGGTAACAAGAAACACGTGGATGGCTCCGTAGATTGCTGCCCCAATGCGCACCAAACAAACGGCTTCAACTTATTTATGAGTATTTTGGGACACTTACACTCTTACAGTTGGAACTCTAAATATCTCACTTGCTTCAATGTTATCTTGACACATGACTAGTGTTCTTTTCCAATGTAGTGTTACGGTTTCTTTTTTGAAAATCAAACAATATGAATTTTGATTAACATTTTAAGATATTATTTTTTCGTTATATTGATATGAGAAAACTTACAATTTATAGTACTTGTTGTATATTTTTTAAATATTTAAAATTTTATTTTAAAATTTAATCAAATTAACACTCAAAAAGCGTAACATAATAACTAAAAAAGAACCAAGAGATTATTAAGAAATTATTGGGTACAAAGAATCTTGTTAAATGAAGGATAAATACTATGAAAAAAGTTTCAACAATTCACGAATCAGATAGAGGTACATTCAAAATCCACTCTATAAATAATGAACCATATCCCTATTAACTTTGCCTCATCCATTTGACCAATATCTCATTCAACAAAACAAAGGAAGATAGTAAGTAATGGATATGAAGGGAGTTTTAGTTGGTTTTGTTTTGATTAATTTGTCAATATTGGCAAGTTGTGGGGCTCCAAGGAAGGCCATTGATGTGCCTTTTTGGAACAACTATGAACCAAGTTGGTCTAGTCACCATATTAAGTACCTCTATGGTGGTACTACTGCTGAACTTCTTCTTGACAAAGCTTCAGGTAAAACAGACCTTTTTTTTTTGTATGTATGTATACTATACTCTTTTCAATTTAAAACTCTTATTTTATTTTCTTAAACTGCATGTCAAATAAAAATCCAAAAACCAATTGAAATGGAGTGAGTATGTTGAAACACCTAGGCTTTTACCAACAACGATTATAATAGAGGGGTAAGTACTCTTTCATCCTTAACTAGAGTTCTTGGATTCAAGCATTTACCCTCAAATGTGGGACTTTTCGACGTGAATTCAAATTTTGTCAGACTCCAATGTAGGTAGCAGACATTGGGTGGGAAACTAAAAAAAAGAAACACCTAGGTTTTTTTCATATTTTCTCTTTTTTATATCTTTGAGTCTTCTCAGTGAAAATCGCAGCTCCGCCACTTAAAATCCTTGAATGGTATAGTTTTACTAATTTTTGAATTTTGGATGATTGAAGGAACTGGATTTCAATCAAAGAGATCATATCTATTTGGTCATTTCAGCATGAAAATGAAGCTTGTTGGAGGAGATTCTGCTGGTGTTGTCACTGCATTTTATGTAAGTTAATCATTTACTATCTTAACTCCTAGTACTAATAGATATTAAAAAGAGAACCGAGATTTGATTTTGTAGTCCTTTATAAATTTCTTTTTAATTTTATATTCTTTTACAAGATATTTTCATTTTAACACAAAGCATCTGATTTTTTATTTTTTAAAAAAAAAAATTAATTTGTAAGTGATTATAAGAGATTATATTCTTATACTGATGGATGACTTTTGTCAGTTATCGTCAAGCAATGCTGAACACGATGAGATAGATTTCGAGTTCCTCGGGAACAGAACCGGTCAGCCATACATATTGCAGACCAATGTGTTTACAGGAGGCAAAGGAGATAGAGAACAGAGGATCTATCTTTGGTTTGATCCAACCAAGGACTTTCATTCCTATTCTGTTCTTTGGAACACTTTCCAAATTGTGTAAGTTGATATTTTCTTTTCATAGGAAGTGTGAGGTACGTAAATCTTACGAAAAGAAAGTACCGACAACAAAAATAGTCACGTCAATCATTATTTTCTTAAGTCAAATATGCAAGTAATAGTGAATAGAGGGAGTTATAGTAATGAAATTTTCCAATTGCTCGACTACTTACTAACCTTATATTCTTATCTTCTATCTAAGTGTATATTTTTCTATCTAGCTAGGGCTATACTCTGGATGAATTAGAGAATGTGTCATATCTCATGTCACGTTTAATCATTTCTAAAAATCAACAGGATTTTTGTGGACGACGTCCCAATAAGAGTATTCAAGAATTCAAAAGACATAGGAGTGAAATTTCCGTTCAATCAGCCAATGAAGATGTACTCAAGCCTATGGAACGCGGATGATTGGGCTACGAGAGGAGGGTTAGAGAAAACCGATTGGTCCGCGGCGCCATTCACAGCTTCCTATACTTCATTCCACATTGATGGCTGTGAGGCTGTCACCCCACAAGAAGTTCAAGTTTGTAACACTAATGGCATGAAATGGTGGGATCAAAAGGCTTTTCAAGATTTAGATGGTCCTCAATATAGAAAACTTCAATTGGTTAGACAAAAATTTACAATATATAACTATTGTACTGATAGAAAAAGGTACCCTACACTTCCTCTAGAGTGTACAAGGGATAGAGATCTTTAATTACTTCTTCTTCCATTTACTCTTTATATAAAAACTGATCCATTTTGTATGGTTTGGAGTATTATACTGAAGTTTTGAATAATATGTCAATCCTAAAGTAATATACTAATAAATTCTTTAAAAAATGAACATATTATTTCAATTACCTACTATAATCTTTGCCATCCTTATCAATAGATCTAACAAATCTTCATTTATATTATTCAGTAGTATAATCTTTGACACTGAATCCATCTTTATCTATCAATAAAAGTTGAGACACACCTATGAACAATACTCAGTATTTTAATGGTAGATGATGATGCTACTTATCTTTCATGGTTGCTATGATACTCAACAAACCTAACTATCAAAGACATATAGGTAGTCACATTTATTGAGTATCACAATAAAAACAAAAGACAAGTCCCATGATCATCTACCACCAAAATGTGATACTTCAATAGATTGAGAAGACTTTTTCATAGGGGTCTCAATATCTATTGATAGGCAAAGGTGATTTTGTATCGAAGATTATACTAGTTAATGAAAAATGAAGATCTATTAGGTTAAACTAAAAATGAAAACTGTGGGAGGTGTTGTAGATGGTTTTGTTCAATGCATAATGAGACTAATTTATAGCTCAGACCAAAAAAGAGAAAACAATAAATGTTCCCCTTTCCCTAGAATCAAGTGTAAATACATTTTCAAGAAAATCTACAAAAATAATACTTTTCTTAAAAGTTAAGTCAGATTTCTAGATTTTTTTACCTTATTAGAATAGACCACTCATTAATTAGATTAGCTTTTTAAGATTCATTTTAGTGATTTTGTTACTATAGTTTCAACATCCACTACTAGATCTTTTGCCTATAGTTATTGTCACCCATTTATCTTCTTTCTCTTTCAGTTTTTTATTTATTTATAGGCTTGTAAAAAGGTATTTCAATTTGTACATAATGTTTTGTAAGATTTTAAGTTGATGGTTAACTAGTTGATTATGATTTCACATTTATACACACTTGCATGATAGGAATTTAATTTGATTGATGACCAAGTTGATAATGGCATTAACTGAAGCAAAATGTTCTAAAAGTACAGTATGGGACATTACTTGAATTTCATTGGTGCATCTTTTCTTTTTATACTAATACTTATATACGTATTTATGCGTTGCGCCGAAAGACAAAAAGGTCTTTCAAAATTGTGTTACTGCACATAAATAACAATAAAAAAATGAGCAACTTATCTCATAATGGAACGATATTATAGCACCAAATCTATTAAAACAAACCAAGATTTAGCACAAAATTCATATATAACATCGCATTAAAATTCAATATAGATATTCGTTAGAGAAATGCATATATTATTCTATACTAGTTTCAAAGATTTAACAAAAATTAGATATTTACAATGCTCTAAGAGCAAAGAAATGAAATCTTAAGGAGCTATCTAGATGGCTTCATTTTGCACGATACGATCAGAAATGGCAAAAGTATCTAATCCGTTTTCCTTCATTAATCAACTTGTTTGACATAATTAATGTGAAAGGTGAGCTTGTGATAATAATGTTTATTATAACTTTATCTGTGCAAAATTATATATGTATTAAGACACTAATTTTACAAATACTACTACTTAAGAAAATGTAAATTTTATCAAATTAAATTCAAGCATGTGGACCAAATGGGTGTTATACCTGGTGTTGGTACTTAGCAATTAATTTATTTAAGATTATGGTAATTTTTAGAGCTAATTTCTCTTTTTGGGTAGGGCTAAGATTCTAACCTTGATTTTGGTACTTATATGCTATTCCATCAATTATTTGCAGTTTTATGGTTCTTAGTTTTAGAAATTGGGGACTTTGGAGTCGGAGTTGAGAAATCTTATTTTTGAGATTTAGAAGTCAATATAATCAAGCTCGATTTTTTTCCTTCTTACTGAATTGAATATGAAAAAAATAAAAATTATTTTCCTTCTTACCGAACACACCCTAAGTCTATCTAGTTTAGACAATTGAAAGGTTTAGACCAGCTCTATGGTTTCTCTTTTGCTAGGGAGTCTTGGGATTTAGAAGTTCTATGATTTTCTGTCAGTTAAAATATTTTAAATATTTTTGCTAGAAAACAAGTTTCTTAAAATTAAGGAAAATAATTTTCTTTAATTAAAATAGGGAAAATAGGTTACATACATAGTTCATTATCGTTATCCCACACCTCCCCTTGACCCTCCTAACCCCCACTCCCCATCACATTCCATCTCCTTAATGTTTTGCGAGATAGCATATCAATACTTTTGAGATAATTGTATTTTTGTTTATCTACTACATATGAAAAATAATAAGCAAGAAACTCACTTATTTTCGGAAAAAACATATTCCACTAGGTCAAATCCCCAAGTTCTTTATCTTCTATTGCAATCGAGAAATACTATCGGACTTAAATAATCGAATCGATTCCACTTTAAATTTAATTTCTCGAACTCAAAATGGAGGCTTTCTTTACCAAGAGAGGAACCAACACCAGGTAGTGGGTGATCCGTGATAGTATCGAAATAGGGTAAAAAAAAAATGGAGTCTACGAATTAATTATTTTTTTCTTAAATAGAATCTTGGCATAATATACGAAATTTCCTCATTGGTTCCCCTTCAAAATATATAATAATCAAATAGACAAATCTAAAATATGATTTTCAATCGTGATAGCAATGATATTGATTAGAATAAGTAGAAGCAAATGATCAAAAAACAAAGTAGAGGAAACGATACAATTACTAGTAAAAATTAAAGAATAAAATGTTCAAACCTAGGAATTAAGCTAATGAACTATCAATCACTAATTTCTAGATTTGTGTCGTCAATAACGATCATATAGAATCGATGGATGGGTTGTCATCAGTATCGGTGTTACCATAATCAAAAGAATTGTTAATCCAATCCAACCAATTGTTGTTTGGTTCATAGTACATGTTTTCGAGAGGAAATGATGGTGGAAGGTTCAATCCATAGTTTGATGTTGTTGCTCCATAATCTATGGCAATATTTGGCTGAAATTGTTGTTGTTGTCTACCATATGAATTCATAGTTTCGTGGTCATCTTTTGGAAGAGCTTTGGATGATGACTTGTCAGCTTTCTTGTAAATCCTACATAGAACCCAATCGTCGAGCTACAATAACAAAATGAAAACTTAATTAAGTATACCAACACAATATAATATTTTAATTATGTTAAACTAGTATAAATTCTCTACTATTGAAATAGCTGAAATATACCCTCATGTCAGATGCATGTGTTTTGATCATGCGCGATTCATCCACTCTGAATTCGTGCATAATCCAATTTGTTTTATTGCCTTTTGGAGGTTTACCTTCGTAGAAAACCAAAGCCTTTCGAAATCCAACTTTAACATTTTTGTGTATAATAGGCTTGTCAGCTCCAGTAGCCTTCCAGTAGCCTGTTCCAGCAGCACGATTTGGCCTTTCACCATTAGGATATTTCCTAGCCCTTGGAGTAAAAAAGTACCATTCCTTTTCTCCCAACATTGAATAATTCTCTATTTGATTTGTTAAAAAAAATATAAAAAAGTTAAGAAAAGATTATCTATGATTTATATTTGAACTAAAAGAAATAAAAATGATTATGTTTTAATGAATAGTTATAAAAATATATATATACATAAACTCTTACAAATTATTAGGGATGAACAAAACAAGAAAACTGGAAAGCTACGCTTGTATAGATTGATAAAAAAAACAAACAATATGAACTACAAGAAAAGATTTCTTTAACATATACATAATCGTAGGAAGAAACAAAACCTGCAAGCTCGTGAGGACAATACTTGTAGAGATTAACGTCCTTGATTATGTTGTATGGTAAAAGTTCGTTCATAACTTTTTTCTTGAGATAATGAACAATAAGTTCTTCATCATGTGGACAAAAACGATAACCTGGTGGATAAACAAAGTTATTATCCACGTAAACGGATCTTCTTCTTTCGTTGTTTGTGTTCTCCATAACCATATTAGGGTTAGGGGAATGAGTTGGAGTACTCCATTGATAAGTGTCCTTCATAAGTGCCTTGTTTTGCTCCATTCATACACTTCTAAGTGTTTGACAAACAAACTTATACCTCTCATGGACTCTTTATCTTATAATAGACTCCTTAATACTCTAATACGGTTAAACAAAAAGAGAAAGATTAGGTAAATATTTAGGAGATATTTTCATCTTATCTAATTAGTTAGGCTTTTATATATTTAAAAGAAAAGAAATGGGGTTAAACCTATCCGCACCACCAATCCAATACATGCATGCCATGTATTTAAATTTCACTAAATCACCTAATAATGGAAATTGCATTAGTTTGGTGTAGCAAGAAAATGTGGCTATCTTCTAATTAAAGAAAAACAGTCTGGTCATCTCTTAATTAAATTTTGCAAACGATCAACGCAGTTTGTCATATCGTTTTTACTAATCATTAATCATAAAATTGACCATTAGGGACTTTTTGGACCGCTAATTAAGGTTTAGCTAACTACTAGAACTATTCGAAGTTTAGTTATTTTAAATGGGGAAAAAAAAAAAGATTCTTTATTTTCAAATCATTTTTGGGGGAAATTTTGTCATCTGATTTGTGTGTGTTTTATTTTCTTAAAATCAGTCTATTTACAATTTAGTTGGTATGACTAAGCTTTTTTTTTATATATAATATTTAAGTAATTTTTTTTAGATTGTTAAAGTTAAGAAGCCTGATAATTAGTTAAATATATAATTTATCTCTGTTCAAAGTTTTCAATTTCAAAAAAATTTCAAACATTAATTTTGCTAAAATACCAGAGGACCAGGTTCCCTCAGCTATGATCCCTTTTAAGCAAATAAAATTGAGAAAATTTCATAAATAACAAAGATAATAAACATCATAAGGCTCTATAGCTATATTTCGTTTGTCAATATATAAACAGGGTAATTTATTATGAATTTTTCATAAATTGTATACAAATAGCTAGAGTAAGCATATACAAATTCTGGTTTTATACAATCAGGGACCGAAATATGCAAATTTTAGATTTATACAATTAAAAGAACCAAATTATACAAATTTTGGATTTATACGAAATTCGAATAGCAAAATTCCATAATACTATAGCTACAAATTAAAAATAATCGAAATTATAGCTATATTACCTAATATACTCTAGATATTTTTCCAATAAATTTCAATACCCAATTTTATTTGTGACAGCCGACGAAAGCATAATTTGTGAAGACATAATTGTATATAGACATTTTTCATATGACACAATTGCTACGTCGAATGAAATTAAGTGATACTCTTAAAAATTTAAGAGATTTCTTTTAGTTATAAATTAAATAATTTACATCATACCAAAGGGAAGTTGGAAAATGCAATGATGAAAAGAAATATAATTTGTAGGGAATAGTAATTGAGATGAATTTGGAGTTAACGGGATTACGGCGTTAAAAGATGGTAGTTGTAGTTCGCCCATAAATGAGTGAACTGTTCGTTTTGCCTCTGTACTCTGAGAAAAGGGTTATATTTGTCCCTGTACTCTTAGAAAAAGGTCATATTTGCTCTTTGTCATACTTTTTTTAAAATATATTTGTCCCTGCCATCAAATTTTAAGTACATATTTACCATTGGACTGGTAAGTCTCATGTCCCCACTTTTATTATCCTATGTGATGCCGTCTACGTGGATATTTATATTTTTTTCACTTAATATTTTCTTTTAATTTAATATTATATCCAACCAAATATTAAATTAAAAAGGAATATTAAATGAAACAAATATACATATATCCACATATATAGACATACGATATAGGCACCACATACAATAATAAAAGTGAAGACATGCGATTTAATAGTCCCAGGGGAAAATATATCAAAAAAATATGACGAAGGCAAATATAACCCTTTTCTAAGAGTAAAGGGATAAATATGACCCTTTTCCGATTCACAATAAAGCTAAGGGATAATTTCAGAGACCTCCCTCTAGGTTTCGCTCTATAACACTCACCTCCCCTGTAGTTTACAATATTACGTCTACCTCCCTTATTTTCATTTTCTTGTAACCATTCTTTAAACCTATTTAAAATAAATATAAATTAATTTAGATTTGACATTTTACCCTTCTATATATTAATTTCTTCATATTAATAAATATTATATAAAAAAAAAACTCATTTAACAAATACTTTAAAAAGTAAATAATCACAATTAAATTTTCTTAAGAATTAAAAGTCCTCTTCTCTTCAAACTTGCATTTGCTTGCTTTTGCAGGGAAGATGGCCGACTCTTGCGAAGAAGAATGGAGAAAAATTGAACAAGACTGATAAAGAGGAAGTTTGAAGAGAAGAGGACTTTTAATTCTTAAGAAAATTTATTTGTGCTGATTTATTTTTAAAGTATTTATTAAATGAGTTATTTTTTTTTATATAATATTTATTAATATGAAGAAATTAATATATAGAAGGGTAAAATTGTCAAATCTAAATTAATTTGTATTTATTTTAAATAGGTTTAAAGAATGGTTACAAGAAAATGAAAATAAGGGAGGTAGACGTAATATCGTAAACCACAAGGAATGTGAGTATTATAGAGCGAAACCTGGAGGGAGGTCTCTGAAATTATCCCATTATATGATCAATAACAAAAAAAATGAATTATATAACATTGTAGAAGTATATAAGAGAAGCTAAAAAGTTAGAACTCTATTTCGACTCAAATTCCATTTATATTTAAATTCACTTTATCATATCAATTTCTTAACAGAAGATATTTTTAATTTCTCTTTCTTATCCTTATTCTTTTTAAAATACAATGCACATTTTCTTCAAACGTGAATTGAAAAAAATACTTGAAAATCAATGAAATATTTTATTCACACGCTTTTTTTCTTTTCTCATTTATCTTCTTTTCTTTCTTTTGTTTGTTTCTTATTTTCTCGAAAAAAAATAACAAACATAAATTAAAAGCACGTGTAAGATATTTAAATTCAAAACATGATTAGATAAAATTAGTAATCGTGAATTTTTTTACCACTATTACTATTGCTATTATTACGGTTGTGGTTGTTTTGTTGTTGGTATTATTATTATTATTATTATTATTATTATTATTATTATTATTATTATTATTATTAATAATAATAATAAATAATAATATTAATAACAATAATAGTGATATTAAAATTAAATGAATTCAAATATCATATGTGATTGTGACTGTGGTTGTGTTGACTGGATCGGGTGTCACGTTCTGACACATATATTGGATCGGGTGTCACGTTCCGACACATGTTTATTGGATCGGGTGTCACATTCCGACACACTAACAGTTTGGGTGTGGGTTCCATGAGAGGACCACTTGTGATTAATACGTTCGTATCTAACTGTCATTGATATTGGGAAATTGTATGTTGCTTCTAAATGATAATTGAATTGTGCATTCGGTATATGTGTGTTTACTGTGTCGTAATTGCTTACTTGTATTTCGCTTACTGGAGTAGCCGCGTGATCCTACTAGTACACTGTGGTTTGTGTACTGATACTGCACTTGCTCGTTCTTTGTTGAGTACAGGGCATCTTCAGGTGGCTATTGATAGACCTCAGCTAGGGGATCATTGACCGAGACCGGATTTGAGGGTGAGCCAGTTCTTTCAGGCTGCCATGGATCCATTTGCTTAGTCGATTCCTTTCGGACTCAGATTACGTAGTTAGACTTACTTATGTTTAGTTTCGGGGTTGCACCTCTCCTTTTTCTAGACTTGTTGATTAGTAGAGTTTTGGTACAATGAATTTCAGGTTCTAAGGGTTGAATTTCCGCAATAGTTATGTTAGTTGGTTATTTAAACTTTCGGAGTTTATGGGAACTCCTTATTTAAGTCGTCATTTAAACCTGCTTCCGTATCTTTAAATGCTTAGTTTTCATTAAGTTGCTTAGTCTGGTTGTAGTAGTGGTTCGCTCACCAGAGGGTTACTGTGGGTGTCAATCACGGCGGTGTGGATCGTGATAAAGTTGGTATTAGAGCCCTAGGTTCGTTGATCTCGTTGTACCAAAATGAGTCTAGTAGAGTCTTGCGGAACGGTACTGAGACGTCTGTACTTTTCTTCGAGAGGCTACAAGACTTTAGAAAATCTCTCAGTCTTTTTCTCCTTCGTGCTGTGACTTGATTCCAATTGGTATCTGGTGAACCAAATTGGTATCTAATCTCTTTCACTCTTATGTCCGCAGACGGTTAACACGCGTTACAATGACGTCAGGCCCGTGGCTCCCATCAATGAAACAACAGAGGAGCCCGCGGCAAGACGCCACGGTCGAGGCAGGGGCAGAGGCCGAGGAAAGGCAGCACCCGCCAGGAGTGGAGCCCCAGTTGAGAATGTTCCCAGGGAAGAGGCCCCTCCTGCACCCCAAGAAGAGGTACAAGAGAATGTGGAGATCAAAGACGAGAAGGATGTTGGAACAGAGGAGGATGTACAAGCTGAGACTACATGTCTTCCTCCCTTAGACCCAGTGATAGCTCAGCAAATCATGACTTTTCTTAAGGGGTTGGTTGGCCCTGGAGTCCTTCCCACAGTGCAAGCGGCTCAACCTCCAGTCAACCGCCCCATTGCTTCTACTGTTCCCAAGGTAGATGGAGCATTAGGTACTGATGCCTTCTTCCGTCCCCTATTGGGTCCTGTGATGATTGGTATTGAGCATGAGATGTTGACTAAGTTCCTGAAACTGAAGCCGCCTGTGTTCCATGGTTTTGAGAGTGACGATGCCTATGAGTTCATTCTGGATTGCTATGAACAGCTTCACAAGTTGGGCATTGTACACCAGCATGGAGTAGAGTTCGTGACCTTCCAGCTTCAAGGTGAGGCTAAGCAGTGGTGGAGGGCCTATGTGGAATACAGATCGCCATTCTTGCCCCCACTCACTTGGACGCAGTTCCATGCTTTATTTCTGGAGAAGTATGTGCCCCGTAGTTTAAGGGATCAAAAAAACGACGAGTTCATAGCCTTGGAGTAGGGTGGTATGACTGTAGCTGTTTATGAGGCTAAGTTCCATGCCTTGTCCAGATACGCTACACAGTTGGTGACTACAGAGGAAGAGAGGATTCATCTATTTGTCAAGGGATTGAACCCCGAGTTACAGGTATTGTATGTTCACATGACCTCTGCAGGTAAAAGTTTTAATGAGGTGACAGACTTTGTGAAGAAAGTGGAAGGAGTTAGACGTGATGGGCAGGCCAAGGCTCTGGCTAAGAAGCCCAAAAACGCCGGTAACTTTTATGGTTCCTACTCCAGAGGTTCAGGTAGGCCGACACTTGCAGCCTGGCCAATTCAGTCAGCCATGCCAGCTTCTACAGGTGGTTACTCGGGAACTTCACAACAGAGTCCTATTCAGAATAGTCAGGGAGCCGCGCCTTCTTCTGGCAACAGGCCGTCCTTTGACCGCAGTTATTACAATTGTGGAGAACCAGGGCATCTGAGGAGAGATTGTCCCCATCCGCGCATGTCTGACCCCGTGTAACAGCAGACTAGAGTAGTGGTACCTGCGGGCAGCGGTAGTAATGGTAGATGATGTCCACAAGGTGGCGGCGATGAGGAAATCAGCGAGGCCGTGTAGGCCAGAGAAATGATAATGCAGGTAGAGGAGCAGTGCAGCCAGGCAAAGAGGTTACCCGTCAAGATGACAAGACTCATTTTTATGCCTTTCCGGGCAGGACCGAGGCTGAGGCATCTGATGCAGTGATCACATGTAGTATTCTTATCTGTGACCGGATGGATACTATTTTGTTTGATCCGGGTTCTACTTATTCATATGTGTCAGTTCAGTTTGCCTTGGGATTTGATGCGATTTGTGATGTGCTTGATGCCCCCATCCATGTTTCTACCCCCGTTGGAGAGTCTGTCATAGTCACCCATGTATATCGTGCTTGTCCTGTTCTGTTTATGAGTTTTCAGACTTGGGCTGATTTAGTTATTTCGGATATGACTGACTTTGATATAATCTTAGGCATGACTTGGTTGTCCCCCTATTATGCTGTGCTTAATTGTAATGCTAAATCTGTGACTCTAGAGATCCTGGGTAGGGAAAAGTTAGAGTGGGAAGGGGTGTACAAGCCTAAGCCAGCTAAGGTCATATCTTTTATTCGGGCCAAAAAAATGGTGGGGCAGGGGTGTTTGGCATATTTGGCTCATATTCGGGATGTTGATGACGAGTCTCCCTCTATTGAGTCTATTCCTGTAGTGTCTGAATTTAAGGAAGTGTTTTCTACCGATTTTCTTGGTATTCCTCCGGATAGGGATATAGATTTCTGCATCGACTTGGAGCCGGGCACTCGCCCCATCTCCATTTTTCCCTATCACATGGCTCCGGCAGAATTGAGAGAGCTTAAAACTCAAATCCAGGAGCTTCTTGATAAAGGTTTCATCCGTCCTAGTGCTTCCTCGTAGGGTTCTCTGGTTTTGTTTGTTAAGAAGAAGGATGGTAGTATGAGGATGTGCATAGACTATCAACAGTTGAATAAGGTCACCATTCAAAATAAGTATCCATTGCCTCAGATAGATGATCTCTTTGACCAGTTTCAGGGTGCATAAGTTTTCTCTAAAATTGACCTAAGGTCTGGTTATCATCAGTTAAAGATTAGGCCTGAGGATGTACCAAAAACGACATTCCGGATCCGCTATGGGCACTATGAGTTCTTAGTGATGTCGTTTGGGTTGACCAATGCGCCTGCAACCTTCATGAGTTTGATGAATGGTGTGTTTAAACCATTCCTGGATTATTTTGTGATCGTCTTTATTGATGACATTTTGATTTATCCGAAGAGTAAGGAAGAGCATGTCGATCATCTTCGTATTGTTTTGGGTGTCCTTGGAAAATAGAAGTTGAATGCAAAATTTTCCAAGTGTGAGTCTGGTTGACTTCGGTTGCCTTTTTGGGGCATGTGGTTTCAAGAGAAGGGGTAATGATAGATCCCCAAAAGATCAAAGCAGTCAAGAACTGGGTTCGGCCTAGCTCTGTGACTGAAGTTAGGAGTTTTGTAGGGCTCGCCAGCTACTATCAACGATTTGTGAAATTTTCTTGCTTCTATCGCCACGCATCTGATAAGGCTGACCAAAAAAGAGGTGCCTTTCGAATGGACTGAAAAGTGTGAAGAAAGCTTCCAAAACTCAAGACTCTTCTGACCACAGCACCCATTCTGGCACTATCGGTGGAAGGTAAAGATCTCATTATTTATTGTGATGCTTCACATTCGGGTTTGGGTGTTGTGTTGATACAGGATAAGAATGTCATAGCTTATGCATTGTGGCAGCTGAAGGTGCATGAGAGAAACTACCCGACGCATGATTTGGAGTTGGCAGTGGTAGTGTTTGCCCTCAAGATCTGGCGGCATTACCTTTATGGAGTCAAGTGTGAGGTGTTTACAGACCATCGTAGTCTACAAAATGTATTCACTTAGAAGCACCTGAATCTGAGACAGCGAAGATGGATGGAGTTACTCAAAGATTATGATGTTACCATCCAGTATCATCCGGGTAAGGCTAACATGGTGGCAGACGCATTGAGCCGAAAGATGGTGAGTATGGGTAGTCTAGCCTACTTGGGTGTGTCCAAGCGACCTTTGGCCAAGGAGATTCAGACCTTGGAGTCTAAGTTCATGCAGTTGGGCATCTCAGAGAAAGGTGGGCTGTTAGCCAGCATTGAGGTTAGGCCCTCATTCATTGTGGAGATCAAGGCCAAACAGTTTGAGGATGAGAGTTTGAATGAGCTCATAAAGAAGACAGTGTCTGGAAAGGCACAAGATGTGACTCTTGACGCGGGTGGTTGATTAACGTTTCAAGGACACTTCATCCAATTCTAAGTGTCAACGATCTCTAGTCAGTATAAAACCCAATTGAATGAGTTGGGATCGAATCCCATAGGGAGCGGTACGTGTTCAAAGTTCAATTAAGAAGTACAAATGTGATCTAACTAGATATAGGAATAGACATTATCGAAAAAGGCATGAAACAAGTCAAAGGGGTGACATTAAATGTCAGATGGGGGGGGTTTTGGTTTGCAATTATCAACTACGATGCAGTCACAAACAGTTTAAGATAACAATAAGTAGAGGAATTCTCGGGATGTGATTGATTATAGGCTAATGTAGACATATGGGTAATTGCAACTATTAGAAAATAACTAAATATTAGTGAGTAAGCTATGCTATAAAGGAGGTAAACTTTCTCTCGAATAATTTACCCCGAATCAAGTTGATTTCTCTCGAACATCAACAAGCATGCAAATTAAGAACAGCCCACACCTTAGTCCATTCACTCTCTCTAGCTGAATGTCTGGAAAAGGGTTTAGGATTCACTCTCTCGAGCTGAACCCAAGTCAACCCAATACCCACAGACCATCAATCAAAAACCTTAGTTCTAAAACCTTTCTCTCGAGCAAGTCAAGAACATAAAGGTAGAACTGCATTTGCAACTACAATTCTTAAATTAACCCACAATAAATGATTGAACTCACTTTTAAATAGCAAATAAACTAAAAATTAGCAATACCCATAAGCTAAATCAGCCCATAATCACATAATCACACCCCAATGATTGGGGTTTTAGCCGAACATCATAAAAAGATAAAAAACGTTACCGAATCGATTAGCCATCAACTGGGTATGAGGAATTCATGCTTTACAACGCTCCAATTTGAAGAAAATTCGAAACCCTGTTGCAAAATCTCCAAAATGAGTCTCTAAACTCTCAAGTCTACTTAGAAACTTCAGAGAAAACTGTTCTACCCTAAGATGGATTCAAAATTCGATACTAAATTAATGTTCAACATGTAATTTATAGTCGTAAAAAATAAGCCACGAAGGGCCACTCGGCGAAGTAAGTCGGGCTCGCCGAACCACTCGGCGAGCCGCTCTTTGAACTCTTCCATCGCCTTTTCGCCTTAGCATTCAGCATCCTCGAGGTCTGTAACTTTGGGCGATCTATCTTTGCTTCACGGAATGACTCGGCGATTCGCCGACTGCTCCTTTTCATCGCCGACTTGGTCTCTTCCTTCAAGGCTTGGCACACTGGAACTTTAGGCGGTGAGATTAGCCACTCGGCGACACGCCGAGTGCTCTTGGCGATCTTCAGGCTCACCCTTCTTCATTTCTTCAGCTTGTTTTGTTCTTTTTTGCCTGTTAGTGTCCTTGCTTTGCTCCTCAATCCATATACCTGAAAATCAAGGCATTAACACCAGTTTATAGCATAAATCAGGCATTTGAGGACTCTAAATGTATCAAAACAATGCCCTAAATGAGTCCAAATCTCGGACTCATCAACACCCCCAACTTAAACCTTTGCTTGTCCTCAAGTAAAACTCAAGATCAGGAGTTCAAAAAGGATGTCTCAAACAGTGCTGTATAAGACTCAACATGAATGCACACAACAAGGCTCAATTTACTCATGCACTGATCAATTGTGCACTCAAAGATTCAAATTGTGACTCACCATTACCAAAGATGCTCACGTTCACAATACTTGCTTCAAATGCAAGTTCAAGCTCAACAAAGGTACTCAAATTCCCTCACAACAAAGATGATTCCATATTCACACATTATTTCTCAGCAATTGAAAGTTTCGAAATCACATACAATTCTCACACTCACAAAGATGAACATATGCATGACTTCACTCATAGGTTTGCCATTATTTTCCAATTAACATTTGTTTCAGCTCACTCAAGATCACAAAGGTCTTTTCATGGCTTGTAATGGGGCCGAGTGTCAAGGTATGGTCATTTAGGCTCAGTGGCTGCTACCTCCATGAAGTGTGGCTTGATCATCACTTTTCTCCTTTTCTTTAACAATTCAAACATGCTCATAATCCACCCCATTATTCAACTTCAAATGAATTACCGGATACCCCATTTCTTTTGCAATTTTCATCACTTTATTTCACAACTTTTTCATTCTTTTTCTTTGCTTCTTTTCTCTTTTTTTATATGGAGGGGTTCCATCTTTTTCAAAACTATTACTCAAAGGGGGATTTTTCACACTTCTTGACTTTCCTCCTCTTTTCACCACACCACCAACTTAGGCTTTTGGCCTAAGTTGGCTATTCACACAAACCACACTTCATGAAAGTTATGGGTAGATGGATAAAGAGGGATCACAATTGTT
>JAJONR010006872.1:0-58030 GCA_029582245.1 Solanum etuberosum | reverse complement strand
CTCTCTTCAACTTCAAGACTCATCATATGCGACTTTGTTTCGTTTCAGTTTGTTTGTCTTAATTTTCTTTTAATTCCATTTCAAGAAGAATATTTTTTTTTTTTTTTTTTTTGATAATTTTTCAATTTTAACTTTCTACATAATATGTTTAAGACCATGTGATTAAAAATTCAAAGTCTTATTTTTTAAATTTTTTTATGTTAAATTAAAATCAGACAAATACATTGAAACGGAGTGGATAGGAGGTTATTTGGGTGGCCAAATTTGAGTTGTGGATTGAGTTTGGGATTACTCCATTTGCATGGTGCCGTCTTTTCTTGAATCTCCACTACTTTCTCCAACTTATCATATATAGTCAACTATGATATATATGTCTTTTTTGCTTTGTTTCTTTTTGTCTCAATCTCTTCCTCTAGTGTTATTGTCAACTTGATCACCAATATTAAGTCTTTTTTAAATTAGTTTTCTGTTTAAAACATGTGATTTTTTTCTTCTTTTGTCTTATTTATTAACTCTCATTTTTTTCAAGAATTGTGACAAGTAAAAAGTGGAATGAGAAGAAAACATAAGCAAGTTGATTTTGGTGAAATTTGATCCGTGATGATCTCCTATAACTAGTTATGATTTGAACAGAAAAAAATGACCCTACAAAAAGTTTCATTATTTCATTTATTATAATCTATACTTCTGCATTTTAATTTATGTGATGTAGTTGACACGAAATTTAACAACTATGAAAGAACTCTGCAATGTTTCAAAACTATCTTTAAAATAAATAATTTTTCAAATAGTAGAGTACACATTTGCAGACTTTTTGATAAATAAATGAAACCCAACTTGAGTAAAATGTTGATAGTGCTATTAAATATTTACTTAATAAGGAAACAATTCTTTTTTAAATTGATTAAAAAAAATATATCACATGAATTGAGACGGAGATCATATTATATTTTATCAGTCTCCTTTGAAAAGACCATATTTTAAAATAATTTGAGTAATGAGACGTAAAATCGATCTACCTGCAAAAGATAATTATGAAGGATTGAATCAATTTCTTACAAGTTACCTCCACCTTTTAAGTCAAAATTAATAATAATAATTTGGTTATGCTCTACAATTGTTGAGTGAATTGACCTTCTTCTTGGACACAAATTTAATGGTCTACCACAAGGACCAAAATATGTTCCTTTTCCACGTAAACGTTACCATTAACACAACTTATTTTTTATTTATAGATCTATAGGTCAACATTCCCCATCTTAGATGAAGCATAATTGATCCATTATATTCTACATTATTATTCTTTCTTCTCCTAATAAATTGCCACCGTTTTCTGTTGATTTGATTGGTTAGTTGACACGTTGAGCATTAGAAAGTGACTTTAAATCCGACCTTAGTACTCATTCCGTTCCAACTTATGTGACACCATTCGACTCTATAAGCTTTCGAAGAAAATGTGCAAACTAATACTTTAAGTAATCTTACATCAAAATAAGAGAGAATACATAATACATATGCCTTTAGGCTCAACATGTGTGACCCAACAAACAAATCCAATGTATTGGGCCAAAGCGGACAATAGGTACCAATCTTGAACTATAACAATTATGATGTTAGAATCGGACTCTCGTTATATGATGGTAGTTTGAATTTCAGAGGTTCCTAAAAAAGGGAATATGTAACATCCGTGGTGCATGGAATGCAGGTTAGGAAGTACTAACGTAATAGACTTATAAGCTGACAAGCTTCGGACAAAAGAGTGTGTATAACACCTCCGGCGAATCCATCAGAAAGGGGATATAAATAAGGAAAAATGACATAAATCCACAACTTAAGATATCATAATCTCTAAAATTCCCTGCCATCTAAAAAAATAAAAATTTCTCTCGAATACATCCCTCCCATTAAGTAATGTATCGAACCAACCAAGGAATGTATCCGAGAGTAATGAAAAATCCGAGATTTTTGTAATTGTGGAAACTTTCGGGATAAGATGTAATTTGCCCCCAAATATATGAAATTTCTGTACTTAATACAAAAAATAAAGTGCCACATGAGACAAAATACAATTTCTCGAGCCCAATAAGGTGTAACCCAAGGGATATATCCATAAAATTTATTGGGCCAAAATGAACAATTCGTACCATGAAGAACAAATAATGTCTTGTCCATAAATTAGTATCAATGCATTTCATAGCTTATGATTTATCCTGCAATCTATATTCGATTGTAAAATGCCTTTTAGACATTAACAATTTCAGGCTAAAAGACATGTTTAGAAATTAGCTTATAGAACAGAACATACTCAAATGATTCAATGCAACTGACAAAAGTTGTCACTTCAATATTTTCTAACATGACTTGGAAAAATGTTAAATCTTGCCATTTCCATTATTAAGATGCAGCGGTGCCTGTAATTATATCAACAAATTAAGCAAAGACTGAATAAATCAAGATATAAACCTAATAATTTTTGCGACATTTCTAGAATACGAAACAAATATACACTTAGAGAATCAAAATGATGCAATGATTCTAATATCACAATGGGTAGCTACTCAACACTGATAGATATCCACAAACATCATGCGGATTGCTGGATTCTTTCCCTGTTGTGTTCACCCTAAAGTGCTGAAACTACTATAAACGTCACTTCCTCAATCTAGGAATCAGGTATATGAAACAGTAGAAACTTGTCGAGTTGCAATGCAACCAGAATCTTTTCGTGTGGAACTTAACTTATCTTCACAATCAAACCTCATATGTCGGATGTTGCTCTACAGTACTAATTATGTCACCTTGTGCTTGCTCCTCAGTTAAGAAAACGGCCATGAAGTATCTTTCTTTTCTTTGCAGGGAATTGTTATTAGGTTCATCAAACTCCATAAAGGGGTAACAACATTTTCACAAAAGAGTATGCCAATGCACCCGTAAATATGTAGCTGTCCACCCTGTCCAGTATTCCTCCTGCAAAAAATGCATTAATTTGCTCAAGAAAGACCCAAGAGATTTGCCGCGAGGCTAAGATAACAATGCTAAAGGATAATCATTTCGAATTGGGTAAGTATTTCATAAGAATCTAGTATAGCTCTACCCAAGGTCATATCAGATAGGATTTGAGAAAGTTAAGAAAGCGAAAAAGACCCTACAGGAAGTAGTAGGTTTACATTGATTGTACATCCCGGGATTGTTATGCTCAAGTTTGACAACTCAACATATGGCATCAATTTTTGGAGTCTTAAACTACTCTTCGGCCATGCCAACCCAAAAAGTTTGAGTTACTGGGTCCATAAGATAACAATGACACCATTCAGAAAATCATTAATTTCCTGCCATTTTTAGTCCTGTTTATAACAAACAACGGCGGCTCAATGTCTTTATAAATGAGGCATCCATGAGGGCCCCCATTTTTTAGCAATAATAGAATTATTATAAGTATTTTTTAACCAAAAAAAAAATTATATTGTGTCTTTCTTTTAGTTCATTTCGAAACATTAAAGAATGTTTCTTTTTGTTTTGTCAATTTTTAAAATTAACTTCCACATGACATGTTTAAGACCACAAGATTAAAAAATATTTTGATATTTTATATTTATATTTAGTTTTAAGACCATACAAAAAATAAAGTTTTTCATTAAAGAGAAGAAATAACTTTGAATTTCAAAAATAAAAAAAATAAAAGCTAAGCCTCCCATTTGTTTTTGGCTTTAGACCAAAAATTAACTTGAGCCGCCACTGATAACAAATTAAATGAAAGTTGATAAATGAAGAATATCAATACTCCGTTTACGACACATTATTACATCAGAGATTCTTATACGCAAGGACCAAAGAGAAGGCATGTAACACCGTCAGTTGAGATTTCTGAATAAATTCATTAAGGATATGGTTTTAGGAGGAAACTGGATTGAATTAAAATTTGCAATTCTGAAGTCAAGTTTTGTGGGCTTATTATACGTGTCCAAAGGGATCCTTTCATTCTTAGAGGAGTTTGAGGCACAGTAAACTTATATTCTCATTTCCATTATTTTGTTAGTGATGGATAGACTAAGCTGAATGCAAAACACGGCAAAAAAGTGTACACTGGTTCAACTATGCTTCAACTTGGAATTATCAGTGGTACACCAGTCACAATGACCCACATGTTATACGCAGATGACACACTTACATTATGAGGCCAATGAAGCGGAGTTGAGGAATCTCAAAGTATTACTGTTATGAACATTAACCTGAGGAAAAAAAATCTCTATAGTTTAAGGCATGTCTACATTCAGTCTACATTCAGTACTTCAAGTAGGCTCCAGGTAGAGATTCAAAGTTCTTTAAGTAGGCTCCTCAATTACTTTAAGGCATTGGAGTAAAGCCACATTACTTTTTCTTTTGACATTTATAGTAAATCCATGTTACTTACTAGGTGAATTCATGTCTTTTTGCCAACCATTTTGGCGTAACATGGCTGATATACATGATAGAGATCTAGTGTGTTTCCGTAGTTTGTTGAAAGTATTATAGTAATGGATTTTTGGTAACTGTAATTACGCACCCCAACGTCTCCTTTTCGCTGGACAGTTTCTTCAATCAAATAACCTTATAAAATAGGTACAAGAAAAAGCAGGTGAACTTACCTAAACTGTAATTATACTGCATATTTTCTCAAATTTATACATATTAACCAATTCATTCTGAATAGAGATGTATTACAGCAAGTACCTGATGTACTTCATAGTAGTGAGGCTAGAAGTCACCTTTAGATGGAAAATTGTTTAATAGATTTAATTTCCGGAGAGCCCATACTTATTGTTTAGGGATAAAACAGTATGCCTACTATGTTATGGCACCACTAGAGAGATCAATTTATCACTGAGAAGTACAATAAGAGGCATAGAGGTAGTTACCGTGTCCAGGAATGAGAGATCCTGAGTCTTTCACACCCGCATCACGTTTGATCATCGACTCAGTGAGGTCACCAAAGAGAGATCCAAAAAAGTTCAGAAATCCAAAAGCTACCGCACTGAAATGCCGTTAAGACACAAATATCAATTCAGAAAGCCATAATTTCCCAATTTCTTCATACAATATTAAGGCTCAAACTGCACCAAACTACAATGTGGAAACACCCACAATAAAAGAAAAAAAAAAGCTCTTTCTTCTATATGATGTACCTAGTTTAGAAATTAATGGATGGAATAAATTCCAAACATGGATTTTCAAAACAAAAGTTGAATTAATAGAACTCTTAATATGGTTTTTAAGCGCTTGGCAACTAAAATGCTAATGTGATGACAAGTTCATATGACTTAATAGTATCCCACTACACCTGTAGAATATACCAACTTTTACATGAATATACATAATTATATATAGTTATAAAGACTTAAAATGGCACTTGGAGGAATGCTATGGAAACAGAGCTTGTGCCAAAAGGTGAAAGAGCCACGGTATATCATTCCATTCTTTGAATTTTCATCAGAAAAAATTTATTAGCTTACCTCCCTAAAATGGAAAAAAGAAGAAGACAAAGATGAGATCAATCAAATCCTTTCCCCACCCCTATCTATACTCCCTCCTACAAGGAGAATATTCCTTACTGCAGGCTGTAGCTATTAGACATATCAAAGGGTCTAAAACAGATGGCACTGCATAATGACACCATTGAAAAGATAATTACCTTAATGTGGATGTAGGCCAACAGAACGTTCGTGATAACACCACAGAAGTGGCTATACAACCTCCTAAGCCTGCAAGAGCTCCCTCCCAAGTTTTCTTTGGGCTGATGTTAGTAAGTGGTGTCCGACCAAAAGCCTGAAAGGATTTCAACTCTGTTATGTGCTTTCCTCATAAGCCCACCAAAGAGACATCAGAATTACTTGGATTTGTTCCACTACTCCATATAGAAAAACATTACACCTAACAAATATTCGTTGTACTTCCAGCATGCAATGATTAAAGGACAATAAGAGGAATGAGATAAGAAAAGGGGAAACCAAGAGATGCATACTTCTTCGTAGAATCATTATTACAGTACTGTGCTCATTTGCTAGCATTAGTTTCTAAGTTGCTTAAAGGGCCAATGTTCCAGACAACTTTCAGACAAAACCAAAGAAGGTATATCTTCAATAGTTAGAATGGATCCTAAATAATCATTTAAATCTATATTAAATAACTAATACTTCCATGGTTAAGAACAGCAGAGGATTCAAGACAAGCCAATTCAACGTTTTATCAAGTCCATCACATTTCTCATGATAGGATGACATCAAAGATAGAATGACATCAAAGACAGATGTACTAATAATTATGATAATGCCAGGTTAAGTTCTGCACTTTTAACAAGAAAAACACCTTCTTTGGAGGGTTAGTCAGAGACATCTGAACAAGGATAGAACTGATTTGAAGGAAGAACATCAACAGTGAAAAGTACCTTGCCTCCAATAAAAGCAAATGTATCTGCTGCAATGATACTACTGATTGAAATTAAGGTTGCCACAAGCCCCACGGTCCACTGAGTTGGGCCTCCAAGAATGATAGGCCATGATGCTCCCAGTCCTGTGTAAACCCATTGAAATGCCAATAAAAGTCAGAAGACCAGTAGCTGATCAGCTGTTGGAGAAACCAACTGCAAAGAATTTTCAAATACAACATCAGATATCAAGTTAAAATTCTAAACAACAGTAGCGCCTAGGCCAGCTTGCACGTATCTCAACTAATTCAATGGATACTCAGTACATTCAGAATAAGAAAAAACATAAGTGTTCAACTCTAGTGACAAATCTCTTTCACCTTTCCACTTTGTGCCATATCGACTAAAGAGTTTTAAAATTAGTCTACTCACAAGATTTTTAGAAAGTATTTAAAATCAAAATAATAAACTAATATGTTTTTTTATGAAGTAAATTTAATTAATTTACAAAGTATGGATGTAAACACTCGATTGGAGATTATTCTTGCAGAAAGTTAATAAACTCTAATAGCTTCTCTAGCTCAAAGCAACTATTCAGATTACACCAAAAGCTAGTAATAGAGGACATATAGAACCTCAATTCCTTTCTAAGAACATTGTTCTATTTTGTACCCAAAGAAAACAATTTTGGAAACAGCAAAAGCTTCAGAGAACTCGTGTGTGCCCAATAGGGTGACACTCGTGTCTCAAAAGACATAAGAAAGCATACTCCATCAATTTATGGATTCTTAACATCCTGCCAACAATTTTTCTTCAATATTTTCAGCGCGATCTAGTTTTTTCTTCACAGCTTAAAAAAAATTAAGTTTGCTCCCTAAATAATAGAGGAAGGCAATACAACAACATACCCAGTGTGATCCCATATGTGGTGTTTGGGGAGGGTGGGGTGTATGCAGACCTTACGACCTTACCCCTAACCTTGCGTGAGGTAGAGAGGTTGTTTCTGATAGACCCTTGGCTAGTAAAGGAAGACAATATAAAACACAATATCCTTTGGATGGGCCATTTAGGCATACTTTTTTGACAAGGAATTTTTTTTTTTGATAAGGAAAAAAAATTCTGCAAAAATGGGTGAAGGACGGGAGATTAAGGAACTTTATGTTCTACGGAGGAGACACCATGTCTGGAATTTCAAAAGTACATACTTGTGCATGTCCAACACATGTCAGTGTCTCACTGGAGCACATTGATGAGTAACTTGAATACAGATCATTGTGTGTGCATGTACTTATTTCATAACTAAAAAATGCCCATAAATTACGGTTCAAGACCTGGTGGATACGAGTCTTCCCTTCTACCTTTCTCCACTTAAATACCAAGCTTATGTATGCTGCAGTTTTCGAATTTGTAACGTGCACCTAACTCATACATAATGTGTTATGCTCTTACCACTAGACCAAAGCTATGGGCTAGCACATATGTATATACTCTACAATTTCTAAACAATCAGAACAAAGGGCATCGATTCTTACTAGTGTTAAGAGCTGGTACCACCAAACCACATCTTAACTTAACCCAGAAACAAGGGAGATAGCCACAATAGAAGAGCCCAAACATGGCACTGGTAAGTTGAGCAAAACGAGGAATTCGCCTTTGCATCAGCAGTGCCATTGCAACAACAAAGGCCGCAGAGGTAACAGAAACATCAATGTGACCTAAATATCTGACATAGTTAGAAGATCAATCAATAAGAAAATCTTCAACTTAACAAATTCCAGAAAATAAATAAATCATAAACAAACAAAAAGAAATAATAACTAAAACAACTCTAAGATATTGCATGCTGCCTTCAAGATTGCTAATCAAGCTACACCAAATTGAAACCACTGTCCATTTACTTGGGGGAGAACAAAACCTAATTGCGGAAGAAAATCATATATAGAGTCTGACACTGGAGAAGCATGATGAAAGTATTCTTTCCTTCAAATACATAGCATAGAAAATTTGAAATGGAAGAATTTCAAATCCATCTCGCATTTAATATATATAGTTCTTTCTTTCCGAAATATAACAAATACATCTCCCATCTATTCTCACCATAGAAAACATCATGCTACATCCCCAGGACAGTTGCAAGAAGTAGAAACTGAGTTTAAATTTTGCATATGAAGCCTATCCAAAAATAGTGATAGTGTGATCAAGAGAATTTCACTTACTAAGTGCATGGAGAAGACCTTCAAGATGACATTTATAGCTCTGTAAATTTATATCTCTTAATTCTTCTTTAAGTGATAAATGGGGCAGTTTCTAACCTAAGGGATTAAGCAAAAGACATGGACTGTCTAAGCAAGCAAGTTCAACCACAACAAAAGGGTTTAATCAAATGGGCAGGTTCAAGCCTCCAGGTTTATATTGAGAAGGATAAAATGAGTCTCAATTCATAAAACATTGGAGCCCAAAAAGAGTAGAAAAGAAGAGGTTCCACCCAATATTGCCCAGAGCAATCTATTGTCCAATGCATATATGAATGATGGATCAAGTCATCATTTTCTAGCATTATTGGCCTAATTTTCTGAAGACTGACATATACAGTCAAAGTTATGCAGGCCTTTACGAGCATAAGAAGGAAAAGAGTAAATGGAATGCATGGTGGACATTTTGTAAAATGCAAGGTCTTTCCGCAGCGCAAAATCATTGACCTAATGATAAGAGACTCTGTGTTGTCCATATGTTATGTCAGAATATAAGCTGGTTTAGACTTCTTTCAAGATGTTGAGTATATTTCTTTAGGTTCAATGAGAGAACACAAAATGAGGGATATGATATACAAGAGAGATTCATGGGGTTCTATTCCTTGAATATACTGGCAAGGATCAATGAGACAGCAAATTGATTTTGCATTAATCTTAATTAGCAAAGGATATGCATAGAAATCTAACACTAGATAACGGGAGTCTCTTAATGAAATGGCTTTGGAGATGCAACATTGAGAAGCAAGCTTTATGGAGACAGGTCATCAGTTGCAGGTATGAGCAATTGGGATACTGGGGTACCAAACCAGTAAGAACAATCATATGGAGTTGGCAACTGGAAATCCACCAGGAATCTGTGGGAGGAGTTTGTAGCAAACACAGAGTTTCAAGATGGGAAATGGGAGGAGAATTTCATTCTAGAATGATGACTGGCTTGGTCATGGAACATAGAGAGAGACCTCTTCCCTGATCTATTTATCCTTTCAAGTTTCATCTTCACCTAATGCCACAATAGAAGAAGCTCGGGGCTGAAGGGTTGGAACATATCTTTCAGAAGAATTCTCAATGACTGTGAAATCACTAGTGTCACCAGATTCCTCAGAATGTTATAGGGCTTCACAGGATTAAATGAGGAGGACTCTCTTACATGAAAAGGATACAGCAGCTCAAAATTCAGTCAGAGAAGCATACAACTATATATCATCTATAGGGCAGTCATAGCACCTTCTGGCGCTGGAGATAGATTTGGAATATCAAAGCACCTTTTAAAGTTGTCTATTTTTCATGGCTAGTAACAAGAAAAGCTTGCTCACGCAGGAAATTCTTCAGAGAAGAGGCTTCAGTACAGTCTCAGATGCTTTCTATTCCAACGGGAAGCTGAAACCAATGGACATTTATTTCTACATTTGGCCTAATATGCACCTGGAACAGAATAAGGGGAAAAATATGTCACAAGGAATGGTGGAAGATTGTTCTAGCTTGCATATGGTGGACAATCTAGAAGGAGAGGAATGCAAGATGTTTTGAAGGCAAGAGCCGCTCAACCCAGAAAATCAAGAGTACCTGCATTTCTCTTTTTCGTTTTTGGTGTAAAGAACAGTTTATAGATGATGAAGAATCATCGGTATACTTTTGCGACTCCTTGTAAGAATTACAGGGGATTTTGTCCTTGAAAATATTAGATACCATCCCTAGTTCGGGTGTTGATGAATATAACATGTTACCATTCTCAAAAAGAACGAATATTGAATTGGTAACATGAAAGTAAATGCCAATTTTTTTTTTTGTCCAAGCATATACAATTTTGTTTAAAGCGGTCTAGATAACAACAATGATCCATCGACATACAAAAGATGATGCTGGCATGAAATCTTGTTGTTATTGTTCCAGTTTCTAATTATCTGTGGCAAGAAATTAATGGCACAGTGTCTTCTGACTTCTGAGGTTTAAAGTGGTTTACCAGAAAATCAGAAGTATGTTTACTTATTAGAGAGAGAAAATTGAGAAAGATGTTAATGACTTACAGTGTGACTACAGGCATGAGAGCACAGATGACAGAGCAAACTCTTGATACGTATCGAGGAGGAGGAGTCATTCCATCAGCAATTCCACGACTCCTAACCAGTTCAAAGTACTCTCGTGCACCCATAAAAACAGCAGCAGCAACGGCAACAGTGAAAATCCATCCTCCAGTCAATACCACACCTCCAACTAAAATACCTATGCCAAGTCCAAAGACTACCCTTTTCTTCAATTGACTATTTTTCTCCTTAAGTTCAGAAGTGGGAATTTCCCCCGCCGGTGTACTGTTGTGTTTGTTAACTTCCTACAAAATAATTATCTCAGTGGTTCCAATTCAATTATCTGAAAAGTCTGAACATAATACATGCTGTCTTGCGACATTGACACTGATGCTAATCTTGGAGGTAGCGACCCCAGAAGTTAAACAATGACTTGGACACTTACCCAAAAGCAAATAATGAATACAGGATCAAAAAGCAAAGGCAGATCCCCATATTTAATGCCTTCCCCTTGAGCATTACAAAAGGGACAACAAACTAACTACTGACACAACCAAAGATACTCCAGAACAAAGAAATGGTTATAGTTTCTCTTTATTGGTAATAGAAATGGTTACAGGCTTATAGATATTTATAGTTTTCTAGTCAGAACTCCACACTAGATACTCATACACATTCTAATTACAGTTTCCAGGAAAAGGTGAATGTTTATCACATTGCACTTCACCTAGTATCACACGTGAATTTTAGGAGTATCAAGTCAGCAATTGCACTTAGGCTATACACCTTTTTTTTACAACTGATAAATACCCAATGACCATTCGAAACTCGGTGGATAATGGACCCTCCCCCCTACTCTTACACATAGGCTTACACACCTACATTAAACATTATACCAGTTTTCAAAATAAACACCAGCTGATTCACTTTTGTCCACCTTTACATAGGTTTATTTCACTCTGCTGCATCCCTCAATCACTCAGACGCCTTTAGTCCATTTATTGTTATAATAGATCCCGAAAAATACCATTTCCCTTCTTGGCTGATAAGAGAATATGGCCAGTAAAGATATCGAGAACTTTTAATATTTTTTTACCAGGTATTATTATTATTACTACTATTCATATATATATTTAATTTATTTTTATTTGGTATAAGATGACATAAGTTAAGATTAAATTGATTCATATGGCTGACTCCAACTAATTTGGGACTAAGGCGTAGTTGTTGTTTTATACTCTCACCTCAAATGTCTCTCTCTCCAATGAATAATCTTATCCTCAAAAGTGTTCCCCCTCATCTTTTCTCTTAAAGGAAGCTATACAGGGTAAAACCCCCGCTCTAATGCAATAGCTCGCAAACCACATAGGAGAGGGCCACCCCAAAGGGTAAAGGCAACTATACACTTTTTTTTCTTTCTCCAATTAGATATATCTTCGACTATCGACCTTCTCCTAATAAAACACAAACTTTGGACTTCTAAGTCCACTAAAAGTAACCGCTCTATTCCTCTGCATCATAACATCATAAAGAACTGGAAAAAAAAACTTTGATGAAAGAAAGATTAACAACACTAGCGGATAAATTAGAAACCCTATATCAGTTCAAGTTCTGCTCTGCAAACTCTCTTTTTAAAATGAGGGATCGTTGGGAAAATAAAAGGCAGATCATAGTTTATCCAACTACAAACTAGTTCTCCTAAACCATATTTCTCCAAAGCAACTGCACTCAAGTTGCACCCCTAACATTGACGGATTTTCCAGACAGTTTTTCTTTGACCATGACATGTATAGATCAAACCAAGATAAGAAAAATAAATATCTTATGTAGCTCCCTAATGTGATTAATTTGATCAAACAGCCACCCATGCCTATTGGCTAATGCAACAGTCAACTTAGAACTAGAGCTAATGTTAAAAGCTGAACCACTCAGTATCATCAGATGAGAAGTGGCAATTTTGTTTGTCCTGATAGACAACTAAAACAATTACTAGCATGATATTTGCAGAAGTTCACTTGTTTCTTAATCTAAAGGACAATCAAAAGTAAGAGACAACAAAGCAAGATTCAAATCATTCTATTACTATTTCACTTACATGAAATTTGTCACATATCAAGAATTCATTAAAACTAGAGATATCAATCATACTTATCCCTACACTGATAGAGAACACACTAGCCAAACTGGAAAAAAAAAAAAAAACTAGATAATATTTACCTCTTTGGATTCATCATCGAAAAGGTGGCCCGGTTCAGCACGAGCAACGGCTGTGATGATTCGAGGGTGTTTCAAGAAGATGCTTCTTGGTATACCCGAAACCTCTGTAACTCTGGACCCATCAAGAAACAACCCAATTCTTGAAATTGAACATCTGGGTCGGCTTAAACTTAAGGTTCTTGTGGAAGAATGATGAAATTGAGATGATGTAGAAGGAAGATGATGAGAGTGGCAACTGCAGATGGAAGTAAGGGAGAGTGGAATCACCTTAAATCTATCAAAATCTATAGAAGAAGCCATTGACGAAATGGGATAATGGGTATTCATAAAGGTTGATTAAGGGATTATTAGAAGGGTATTTGAAGGAAGAAATCAAGATTCGACATTGTCGATGGGAAGTGGAGAGAGAAGGTAACACAGGTAAGTGATAAAGACGGGAAGGGTTGGTATTCTTGAACCGTGTGCTACACATAAGAATAAGCCCATCCCTTTTCTTTTTTTTTGTTTTTAACGGCCTTCTTGTTGCCTTTGCTTTTTTCTTTTCTTATTTTTTTTTGCTCAAGGGCAGATAATGCTCCCAATAATTTTTTTTTATTTTTTTTAATCTCTAACTAAAAAAATGAAAGAAATTTCAATTAATCGACCACGCAATATATATTGATCAGATTTTTCCTTCTTTTAAGATTTTTATATTCAAGTAACATACAAAAAAAACATTTACTTAGTATTATAAACAAAACATATAATATATAAACATGTCTTTTTTTATATAATCAACTAGTTTTATGTCTTTCAATTTTGGATGTGTCACAAAAAATATGTATATATATATAAATTTAAATATTTACTTATTTACAATTAAAACCGAAAGACATTATCATATACTTCAAAAATGATAATGTAAGTTGAATTTAGGATCCCCAATCTAGCCATGTAGTCAAAATTATTTTGAAAACCAACATTTTTGAAATCTTTTATAAAGTTGAACATTTTTTTGTTTGATAATTTCGATAATAAAACACATTAACATGTCACTTTTATTTAACAAACTTTTTAATAACATTGAAGTGACGCTCTTAAATCCTTCAAGCCTTTTACGTTACTAAGATCGAGCGAAATTTTTATCTATCAAACATAAGAAAAAACAACATAAAAGCAGCCTAAAATACACAAGAGCATACTTAATGAACTACTTTAAACCTAAGCCTAAACGTAAGGGACCATTTTAGCTATTTTCTCTATCTTTAGCATCCATTTGATTTTCTTTTTTTCGGTTGTGTTTTCTATTCGCGGATTTGCGTACTCGTACTGTAACAACCCTTGTGCAGTTCCCGCGTTAACGAGGCAGCAACCCTTCGAATCCAATCGAAAATCCCAAATTATACTGTCAAGAAAATGGCAAAATCGAATGTCTCGGACTCAGAAACTGAAGAGAGAAACTCAGATTCAAGCTCAGACTCAGAGGAGTCCCCGGCGGAACCCCAAAGAACAGGAAAACTCACTGATTATGAGAAACAAAGAATGAAGAGAATCGAAGAAAACAGAGCAAGAATGGAGGCTATGGGTCTGCACAAAATGGCAACTTCTTTGATGGGTGCTTCCCCAAGACCCCAGAATAAAGGCAAGGACAGAAAGGGGAAAAAGAAGGTGGTTGATGAAGATGAAGATTACGAGCCAGCTCAAAGTGAGGACCTTTCCTGTGATACAGGTGAAGATGATGATGGGGATTTTGAAGTTTCAAAGTCCCAATTGAAAAAGGTACAACCTTTTTTCTTTTAAGCCAAAAAATTATTGATCAACTAAAACCTGCACTAAGATAATTTGTTTTTTTTTGCATCTGAACATTTTAATTTTTTCAGAAGGTACAATTTTTCAGATGGAAAAGCACATTATAATCAAGGAATTGTAATGCTTTATGTTTACTTAGCTTTTACTTCTTTGTGTCATTTTGGGTGCAGTGCACTGCTTGTATTTTAATAAGAATATTGAATGCTTTGGCTTGATATAGACTTACACATGTTGTTAGGTGTCTGTAGTAGCACAGGAAACTCTATAGTTTGTTGTTTGTGTTTTGGAACGAATCATTCTTTATGAGAGGATACCATTTATTCTGCTAGGTGATATGCTGCGTTAACGTGTATACTGAAAAGGATCATAAAGTTTTCTCCTTCATCGGAAGCAACTCCTTCCCCAAAACAACAAAGTGGAAGTGTGTGATGAAATACTTTTTGATATTGAAGATTTGACATATAGAGCACTCACAATCGAAGTTCAATTTAACACTTTATGTTAAATGCTCTTCCAGAGAGAAAAAACTGCCGAATGATACAGGGAGGAAAATGTATTGTGATTTTGTTTTTGTGCTTATGATTAGTATTAAAAAAAAGTAAAGGAACACAACAATGTCATACATTTCCTTTTATACTGTCTTAACTAACAATCTAACCTCTTAGAACAGTTATGTTGGTGATTATTTTTAAATGAGTGAATTATATGCCAATGATGTCAATAACTACTATCAAAAGAGTCTATTATATGCATCTTGGGCTCTGAAACATTTCATGAGAACAGGCTGCATTCCTTATGTTATCGTGTGTTGACATTTAGAAAACTGATGTTCCTGAATGTTGTTATCTGGGGAAAACAATACATGAATGATATGCATAATACGACTATCTAATATTATTGAATCTAAGTACATTTGATCCTTTTGTTTCACCCACGAGGTTCTTATTTGTATAAAATATTTGGTGTCGTTCATAGAAAACCATGTCATTTTGTAAGGTCTTATACTATTTGGTATACTTCTTGTATGCATGCATGCTTGTTTTTTCCAATCTTTTAATGAAACTTATTACTATCGAAAAATGAATCCAAGTACATCTGATTTCTGAGCTGTGGAGCTGTCTGTTGGGAAAGTCTGCTATTCTAATGCGCTTGCCCTGCATTTAACCCATCATATTTGCTTCTGCAGTTGGATAGAAAAAATATTCTAGTTTGGTATTTTGTTAACTTTTCTTGGATCTCTTGTTGCAGTCAAAGAAAAAAATTCAAACAACTAAGAAGAGAGTGTCTAACACAACGGTACCAACTGACACGGATTTTGTTGACGATGATGTCGCCTTAATGCAGGTGACATATATTATTATTCAGTCTCATTAACATGCATATTATACATATATAAAAACAGAGAGATACATCTGCATCACCCTTATGTGGGAGGCTGAATAAAACATTTCCTTGCCAATAAGCCTGCAGCTTTCCATCAGCCATCCAACAGTGAAGTATTTATTTATCTATATGCAGGCTATTGGTTTGTCACTACAAGATTCAGCAGGTTTTCTGAATCTTGCAAATAAAGTGCCTATGCAAGGCACTGATGCAGATTCCACTAAAAAGGACAGCAACGAAAAAGCTTCCTTGAAAAAGGTCAGCAATGAAAAAGCTTCTTTGAAAAAGGCCAGTAATGAAAAAGATGTAGGTACCTGCAATCAGGAAGATGTTACTGGGAAAAGGAAGAGAAAACAACAGGTATATTTTATCATTTACTTTACTAAAAGCAGAGAAAATTCTGAACTTTCTCATACTCCTTCCTCATACTTGGGTACTTTACAAATGTTTTCAGCAGACAAGAAATCGAGTGCAGATGACTGAGGATGACTTGATTATGCATTTCTTTCAGTTCGATGGTAATGCTTAGTCTGCTGATTAGGTTTCATCTTGTACATGTGAAAGTGATAAGCTATACAGTTTTTTTGTCCACAATTGAAAATCATTATCTGATGTGTCATGCACTTCTACCATCAATTTTTTGCTAGCTGTTCAAGATTGATTGTATACGCCCATTAATTAGTTGGTACTCTCTCACAGAAGCTGGAAAAGGGAGTATAAGTTTCAGAGATCTACAGAAAATGGTAGTTTCCCATGATTTTACATGGTCAGATGAGGACATGGCAAATATGATTCGTTGTTTTGATTCTAATGGAGACGGAAAGGTACTTCTCTCCTTTAAATCTTTTGTTTTTTGGTTTAAAAACGTATTTGATAAGACCCTAAGTGTTCGATAAGATTCAATATAGAACAGATCATAGAGGACTGGTGCTACTAGTACCAAATTTTTATGTCTCTCTTGCTTGAGTTGAATGTACACAAGTCAAAGCAATTAGTCATAAACTAGCCACTGGGGCACACTCGACAAGTGTTTAATGCTTAAATATACTAGATATTAATTGCATATATTATATTTTATGAAATATATAACACAAGAATGAATCTAAAAATGATAATGTTACCACCATAAGTTAGAAAGTTAAAACCTTCTTTTTTTTCTTTTTTTATAACTGTGGTGTCCGGTTCAACTTGCAACTAATTCCTCGGGTTACCTGCTATCCTCCACCAACACAGATTCCGAGAAACTGTGTACACCAAGGCTTGGACAAATAGAAGAAATCACCTAGTTTTTTTTGCCTTCACTGGATTTGAATTTGAGACCTCATGGTTCTCAACACACTTCATTTACCACTGGGCCACGGTGCTAATACCTTCTTTTATTCGAGGGAAGTACAATATGTAACTCCCATGGTTTCTGTTCCTTGTTGCTACACTTATTTTACACACTGCTATTTCGTTCTCTTTTTCTTTCTTATTTTCCTGCATCATTTACTTTTCTTTTGAGAGGGTCTGTCTGAAATAGCCTCTACACCGTAAAGGTAGAGGTAAGGTCTTTGTACTTCCTACCTTCCCCAGAATCCACTTGTGGGATTACACTGGGTATGTTGTTGTTGTGATGGTTTTGTTCCTTGGACACCAAACCATGGAGGTTACTGTGAAGTGTTTGGGGACTTATAGATTAGTTGGTAGGATTTAGTTTTGTGGAGGTAGGCTATTAATCACCTGCAACTGAAAAGGAAAAAAATTGGCTTATCCTATTTGGTGCTCTGATATAAAAAAAAATCCATGAACTTCAGTGGCAAAAAGCCAAAAACTGACTAAAGAAACCTGAACAGTTGTTTGTGGCTATTTTTATTTGGGTTCTTTTGGTGTAGCTATAGTGTTATTTTGTAAGTGCTGTCTACCAAGATCACAAAAATGATGACAATATCATTTTTACTTGGTAAGATCCACGACTATCTGCCCTCAAATGTCTGTTTTAAAATCTGTATGCTTTTTTAAGTTAGGGTTCATGTTTTCGCTTAGTCCTTCATACCTTTTGATACGGCATATTGCAGTTGAGCCTGGATGATTTTCGCAAGATTGTGGTCAGATGTAATATGATACAAGGTTCTGAAGATGCTGGTTGATGATGCATCCAAAGAGTACTTAAATCTTCTTAAGAAATAGAGGACTATGTCATATTGCACATGACTTAGCTAAGAAGTTGACAGCGTGAAATAGAAGGTACTCAGAATCTTGCACAAGATAAATTGACGGTTGCAACGCGGTTCAAATAATGGGCTTTCAAGCTTGGATTCAGAAGAAAAGTGATATAATGGCTTTTGTTAAGAATGGAAAGAAAAGAAGGGTAGTCCATTTGTATACTTTATATATTAGTACAGTAGTTAGTTTTTTATCCGTGTTTTTACAATTCGTCCAGCTAGCATGTTTTCTTCAAGAAGACGAGCCACTGGATATTGGAATGGGATGACCTCACATTAAGTTTATCGTCATAGGAGATCATGTCCTCCATTAACTGTAAGTAACTAGTGATTCTTGTTGTCATCTTTCTGAGAGAGGAGTTCTGCTCATTCTTCTATATGCATTATTTGTGTAAATATATCAATGCCCCTTCTAATTTGATGAAATTATTAGTTTGTTGCATCTTCCTATAATGGAGTATCTTAGTGTGTGAGCCAATTTTATCTCCTATAGCTCGAGTTATCAGATTCATTCCATCTTAATTTTTTTTCCTCAGTCAATCATTGAACTAGTTGGGCACCTGTTTGAAACCCTCTCTATCCATTCTGCTCAACTTAAATCAATTCTATTCCAATATTGTTTTACCTCTTAACGATAATAATTGAAAATTTTAAAGACTTCATACCAATAACAATATGCTGCTTTAGAAAAAAATCCCTTAATCGCCATTATGACATGGTATATACGCCTAAGCCAAACTGCAAGTCCAGTAACCGGAAAATTGCATGACTTGTGTGGATGAAATCTCAAAAAATAAGGTTGTAATTGTAAAACTAGTCTAAGTAAATCCAAGCCATTGGTCCATGCCAATAAGATCACCAAGTTAACTCTGATAACTATTAGTGGACGGAGAAACACTAGCTGCAGTCACAAGGTCCATAAACAGGAAGTATACTTAATTGGCAAACTAAAATGTCTCGTTCACATGTTGGCAAAGGATGTCAAATGCAGTTAGTCACACGATGATACTCTCGAGCTCAGGCATTACAAAAACAGATTAAAACCTGTCTTGTACATTTTTAAGTCAACCAGACAACTAATGATACAAAGCTTTACTGGATTAGTCACCTTTTTCTTCAAGGTTCTAGATTTTTTAAAACATTTGGCTGCACTGACGATGTAGCAGCAACCTCTTAGCCATCATGTCTTCTTGAGAAGATAACCAAGAAAGAGGCCTACCAGTCCCACAATAATAACATACATAAATGGGATTCCGCCACGACGTCTGCTGCTTTCTCGCCTCAATAACTCCTGCACCCAACAAGGTTCGTGAAGTATAAGGATAACGTTCAAAAGGCCACAATGAATTTCTTGCAGCGCTAACAAACACAGAGCTGCTAATCAGTTCCATGTCAAACATTTTTCCAATACAATTTCAGTTCAAGAACTAGTGATTTCAAAATGCAGAAGCCTGACACTTATCTTACAAGCGCAGCAACAAAAATAGCAATTAACTAATCTAATCATACAGAACTCATGATTAATCAATTCATTACCAAAAAAATGAAAATATCTCTCACTCTCCAACCCACCCTTGAAGGTAGATTTCAGTCATTTCAGGAAACATTAATTGATGACGAGGTTGTCTAATTATCTCCTTTTTTCAGGTCCACTGCACAGCTTATAAAGCGATAGCGTCATTTCCCCTAATACAAATAGACTTTTGATCTTACTCACATTAAAGAAAGAAGGCCGTGTTTTCATCCATGTCACTAAAAGAAAAAGGCAATGCTTTCATATAACAGCTGATCCAGCCTTCTCCAATTGGAGAGGCGTGCAGTTATCAAACAAAGGAAACTAACATATTTAATTCAAGAATCAAGATAGCAAAAGTCAACCAGGAAGACAAATAAAACAAAGGAGGCTCGCCTCATCGTGCAGGAGGTTATACAGTGGCTTGGCCAACAAACAGAATGGCTATCCTATGCATGTGTACAGACCTCAAGACCCATTTAGGTAGTAAACATATCTGACCATGTCAATAGAAAGATCTAATTTCTCCCAACCACCCTCTTTTTGAGAGAAAGGTAATTGTATTATAAGGCCAGCACTAAGGTGCTGAAACATTTACAGGTGAGCAAAAAGCAAAGGGAGAATCCTTTTCCAGTCTTATAGGAATTCTAAGAGGCTATGTACTGATTCTGCTTCATTTACAAAATTCCTCCTTACACCAAAAGGAAAACGGAAGTATATAATTAAACTTGATCTATTATGTTGAGTTAGCTTTATCTTAAAAACATCTGCTATTCCTTTCTTTCCCAACCACCCTCTGTCATTCCCTGCATAAACGAACATCGTTATACGTTCATTGCCACTTAACCCCAAACGATCATCTCCTTCCAACCTACCAGTAACGTAGTTTCCCTCCCTCCTGACTCTCACAATAAGCTAGATCTCCGCTCTCTCTAAAAGTATGATTTTTAGCTCGCCCCTCTCTAATCATCAATGGAATGAAGCTCAATTCTTTTCTTGAGAACCCTTGAATCTCTTTACAGGAGAAAGGGGACAAAAAGAAAAAGAAAAAGAAAACAGAAACATTTCAAGTCTGAGATTGCTGATGAGTGAAAAGTTACAAAATTTCTGATAAAACACTGACAAAGAAAACCAGTAAGATAAATTTATATCTAAGGCCCTTACCAATTCTTGCTGAAGCTTGTTATTTTGCTGTATTGCAGATTTTTTCTCCTCTGACAGCTTCAAAATTAGTGCTTTTGTCTGCAAATAAAACAAAAGGAATCCTCAATATTCTTTTTCTTGAATAGCTATGCTGCATCTTCTTTTTTTTCCAAAGGGAATAACAGTGTACAATATCGTTTTGGTTATAACGACAAACTTTACATAACCTCCACCTTGTATTAAACAAGTATTCATTGAACGAGTAGAAAGAAAAATAATAAAGAAATGCATTTGCTGAAGCCAAAATAATGTAGGGGACAAGCAGTCATTAGCTACTTGTAATTTACAAAAACCTAAGAAGTGACTAGAGCTTCAAACTAGAAGTTTTATATAGCTAACCATATATGCAAGAAAATGACAGTGTCTTATACCATGATTGAACCAAATGATTCCACTCAAAAACTTCAGAGAGAGATTTTAGGCTGACAGGTTTTATCCTACTTATCGTGAGGTGAGGTACAAAATCATGTAAAGAGACTACAATCAATTTCATCAGAAGAAAAAAGAAAAGGAGACTATTGTCCATGCCCTTAACCAGTGTAAAAATCTTAAACATCCCCGCATGCCCAAGACTGAATATTTGGAGAGTGGATAAGGCTCCATTGAGGATGTGTTTAACTAATAGACCTTGGACCTGAGCCAACCCCAACTTTAGCTCGTAAGATGATGATCATACTAGACCATATAAAGACAATATGGACCACCCCCAACCAATGCCAGGCTAACACCTTGCAATCACAAACTCAATTATAGATTCAAATTTAAAACATCGAATATTCCAAGATAAATTTTGGCCACTGTATAAGAACACAACATAGGAAAGGTGTAAAAAATGGACACAAACCAGACAAATTCTAAATGTTCAAATCACAGAGGCCCTAAAAGATTGTAGTCTTCAGGTCCATACGTTTTTTAAGAATGGTGACAAAGTCTTGCAGATTGCTATGTTTAATATGCTTTTTTCTGTAACACCCCTCGGAATCCTTATTAAAGTGCATCTAAAAACTGGATAACTACCTTCCGTTGTTTCATTTGGACTTCAATTTTGGAAGTTTGGATTTGATGTAATCATAGCAGTTTATCCATTCTTGTCTCCCATCCCCTCTAAAATTCAAGTAATTTGATTCCGTTTTGTATAAGGTAAAGTTTAAGTTATTTGGCTCATAATTTCAGCATTTGCTTTAATTTGACAAATGAAGCATTTTGCTATTCATGTTCTCCATTTAGCAGGTGAGAACACAAAAGCTGCTCTACCTATTCGTCAGGCATCATTGGATGATGGTAGATTTATAAGAATAATCATACAAAAGAAACAAGTAGTATTCAGGAAGATTTTGTCCAGTGCTAGCCATATTGAACCTTAATTCCCATCAAGGGCAGCCAATATAAAACAAGTGTCTTCCTAATCTCTTTATCTTCAAACAGCCTACACTGGATGACCAAAACAGACCAAAATCTATCTGTAATCCCCTCCAAGAACTAATTATTATATACGGATGTTTCCTATATAACATCTATAAAACATAGCAGTTATTTTTTCCTTTTTGTCTTTGAGAGGGTATAGGGTGTGCTCACAGTTAAAACAAACAAGACAGGATGAAAATACTTTCTCAAGCTAACCAAGGAACACAAGAATTTGTTCAGAAAAGTCCCAGGCAGCCAAAAGGCAAATCACTGAGGAAAAAAAACTCAAACCAGACTCTAAGAACAACAAGGTTTACGATGAATAAACATCAATAGAAATTCTCCATAAATGCACAGAAAGCAATATGGTAGATTACAATGTGTGGAAGTTAATAAACAAACAAACACCAGTAGGTCTACCATGATGGAATGAGGAAAATTCTTGAAAACTGCAAAGTCATGGAACTCAAGTGATATATACTGAATATCCAACAATGTGCTACAGTAACAATAAGCAAAATGAATGCTAGCCAAGTAATTTATTGATTCCTAGACATTAGAAACTTAGTCGTTCTTGTTGGCGTGCATATATACTTGACAACATAGACAATAATAGAAACCATGGAACTTATCAGTCACCATAAGAAACATCGTAAATTCTGGAAAAGGAAATCTACCTCTGATGAGTTGTCTTGTGGCTCAGCATATGTCCTTGAAGCCTGCGAAACAACAGGATATCTCATATTCCAAATGAATTGTGCTAGATTTTTACCCCCAAAATAAATCTTTAATCTTCAATAACATGAGAGGAAGATGCCTAAAACTCACATTGTGGAACTCAGCTCCATTTTCAGATATTGAAGCCCTAGGCGAGGAACCTTCCTCGGACCCCTCCCGCACAGGTGATGGTGGTTGAGGTGGAACATAAGCCACTCTCAACTTGACCTCTTCAACATGATTCCCAGACTCTTTGTTGAACTAAAAGAACAAAAAAAAACGTGTAACAAACCGTGCTAATTCTCATCAATTAACAAGTCGCAGTGCAGAAACAACAATAAGAACAGATTTTGCTATCAGTTAACACTTGAAACAACAAGAACATTACTTTAACAATCTTACCATTTCTGGAGTTATATCCTTAGCCGCAGTTCCGGGGCTTACTATGACACTTTGAAGCAGGAACTTATCCTTGCATTGCATGTCCGGTGGTGCCTCTTTTTGTGCTTGCATTGTAACTGAATCCATAAATTGTAAGAACAATTACAACATCAACTAATACTACGTCTCAATCCCAAACTACTACTCCCTATGTTCACTTTTAGTTGTCCACAATGGATTTTGTACTCCCCTTAAGAAATAATAAATAAAGTGCATATTTATCATAATACTCGTATTAATTGGTGTATAGTTCTCAATGGACTTCGGAAATGAGTAGGTAATGTTAAAGGTAAAACAAGAAAAAAAATGTTTCTCCTAATACACTAAAGTGGACAAGTAAAAGTGAAATTAATTTTAGTAGCGTTTGGCCATAAAAATAAAATATTATTCACTCTATTTGGAATTTTTGAAGTTGTAGTTAGAATTGTGTTTGGCCATACTTTTTGCAAAGAATATTTAGAATTTGAATGTATTTTATTCTAAATATGGTTTGTACCCCCAATTTCTAAAAACTAGCAAAATCACCCAAATTGACTAATTTACCTGAAACATACAATCAAATCTGCTCTAAAAGAGTAATATCTCAAAACAGATAGTCACATAATGTCATAGATATGCGAGCTACTACATATTACTCCTTACAAGTATTTTTTCACTTTATTTGAAATTTTGAAGTTGGAGTTGTGTTTGGTTATAGTTTTGCAAATAATATTTGGTTGCTTGAATGAAATTTTACTAAAACTATGATTTAAACATCAAGTGTAATTTATAAAAATAACAAATTTAAGGGTAAATTTGATAAAAAGTAATATAGTGAAAATGGAAAAAAGTGAAAGCAGGATTTTGGATGTTTTTCAAATTGCATATACAATAACGAACAAACACTAATTTTTAAATAAAGTGAATCAGTGAATAATTCTCATGATCAATCGGGAGCTTAGTATAGTAAGTAAAAGTAAACGGAGGGAGTACTAACTATAAAAAACTAAAAAGATAATTTAGCAAACTGAACAAATCACACAGAGTATGCTTATTAAACGAAAAGAGTGTGAAAGAGAAAGACCCATGACTTCACAGGTAGAGCGAGGCATCACAATTCCAGTATTGGGCCTTACACAGTACTTCTTTGGATTCGTCGTCTTCACCTGAAATCCAAAAAGTTCCAAAAACATAAAACAAAATTGTAATCTGAAAAAATAAAAAATAAAAGGTGATTACAGTGCATTTCCATGATACCTTGAAGGCTACATAGTCATCTGATTTGTTGCTCAATTGCAAGGAGCATGAGATCTGCTTCTTCAATTCGACTATTTTCAACATCACAAAAAAAAAAAATCAAAACATAGGGAACAACACACGGATCTGAAAAGTTCATATAAGGTAGAAAATGTTGTAGAAGTTTCTAACAGAGAGACGTTACATGTAAATTGAAGTTCTACTGGGTCGATTTGAAGTAGCTCCCCGTTACTCATTTCGACAGTGATATTTTCTATAATTTTATGAATCAGACGGGAATTATACTTCTACTACGGTTTCGGGCGGATCAGCAGCGGTTTCCCGGCGACGGAAGTGGGTGGGATTCAGAGGGCGAGGATCTCGAGGAGATGGTTAAAGTGATGCCAAGTAAGAAACGTGGGTTAATGTCGTTTGACCGACTTTCATGCTGGTTATGTTTAAATTCGATAAGTGGCTTTTTTCCTTGTTTGGTGGCATAAATATTTCTCTTTCCTTTTTTAATTTTCTATTTTTTCACTATTCAATTTTTAAAAATAAAAATAAAAATTGAGTTTGGCTGGTTAAAATTATTCTTAAATAACATGTGTTATTCACATGTCGGATAGATTTTATATCACATGTTTAAACGTAAGATAAGAATCAATTTACTTGTGAAAATAGCGAGACAAAATTTACATTTTGTACTCAAAACAACTCACGTATTGTTAAATTATTATTTTTAAAAGAAATTCTTGAATGAAATTGGGAAGAAGGATGTTACCGACACCAGAGGTCCAGTGGATTAGCATTAAAAAGCAAAGGGAAAAGGTGATTGCAAAAGGGAAATTAACAAACTAATGTATTAAAATTTCACTAATGGTTCCTTTTTAGCTGCCTTTTTTAATGAAAGCAAGTCATCATCTTTACAAGCTGTTATTGTTGAAAAAACAAGTTGTTAATCATATGGGCAATTCCCAAATAATGTGTTTGTTAAATAAGAATTCAGGAAGAATAAGTGATTTGCTTGTTTATTTATGGTATTGGGTTTGTAACTAAAAAGAGTATCCTTAAAAAATACTACTACTTGTCAAAGGTTGATATTGACATCACCAAGTTGGATGGTGATTGAATGAAATATTCAGAGTATTAAAGATTAATAATAAAATATAAAAGTTAGTTAGAGCTAATGATACGAGTAATTATCATGTAGCTTCGTTGATTTTTCCTTTCCAGATGTATATAACAGAAGCTTTAGTGAACTCAACTGTCTCGCGAACAAAAATGACTTTATTATAACTAAAAATGTTTCTCTCACCTAATTATTAGGCTATAACCAATAATGAGAAACTAGAGTTTTCTAATATGTGCTGGTGAGATTTATTTTATTAATTAAAAACATGTGATAACTTTGAAAGCTAGCAAAAGCAATAAAACATTTGCCAATCATATTATGACACACTTATTTTAAGTCCAAGGAAGATATAGTTTGGTCATATTTCCACCACAAATGATTTCTTCCAACCATAGAATTTTTGACTGATGAGTCACTAACAACCAACAGCAATCAGCCCACCATCTTTTAAACAAATTGTGTATTTACTTTTTTTTACTATTATCTTCCAAGATTATTACGTATTTTTTAAAGGGTAATGTCTGAACCATATTATAAGTACCTCGAACTTTTTAATAATAATAAAAAAATTACTTAACATTTTTTGTTATTGTTAGGATTTTTGTATATTCTAAAGATTATTTCCCCAATTCATGACATCTTTTGTTCAAAAGATTTTTCTTCTTTCTTTTCACGTAGGGTGGGGGTGGGTGTTGAGGGGAGGCGTCTTCATAACATTTACTAAAATCATAGCAAGAACACCTCTATCAGAATTATCCCTTTCACAGTTCATGCAACCGGCAAACAGCACAATGTACATATGTAGACAGAATCTGCAAGCATCTTTCAATAAACAAATATCTAGATGTATAAGCTTTTTTACTGTTTCTTTTCTGGTATCATACATCATAGTTGTAATCTCTGAAGGCCAACTTCTTATGTTTAACATAACAATAACAAGAAATGGGAAGGAAGTGTGTAACAATTGAATTACATATACAACCATTTTCTTTAAACCCGAAAAGGAAGTTGCATCATTTGGACCTAATCAGCGTTGGGCAAGGCATGCAGCTGTTTCTGATGAGCCCGAGCAGTGAAACCAGCATACCAAGCGACTCTCATGAGCTGCATGCCAAGAATGAGAACCCACCAGCAGACTAGCCCCCTAATGGTATGCAGCATCCATGATGGTGCATTGAGTTCTGCACTGAGCTTTAACCCCCTCATTAGTTGTAAAACACGATACGCTTCATAGACTACTGGTGTCACCAACCATACTGGTGACTTCCAATGCCATGTCAGCATCTCTGTTAGTATCTGTATAGATAAAAGCAGAAGATAGGGACCCAAGAGCACAGCATAAGAAATGAAAGGAAGTTGAGGCTGAAGGAAACTGTTCTGAGAACCAAAATATACTATCAAGGGAATGACTAGACCCATAACGTTTGCGACCATGTTCCATAACTGATAACCAAAAGGCGGCTTGCTGGTGGAATCTTGACTGCTGTCTGGTGAACGAGCACAAGAATCGGCTAACAGGAGAAATAGGTTTGCTCCAAGATTGTAAATACAATCAAGTCCAGTCAAGGAAAGAAGGCTGGCTATGTTGGGACCAATGAAAACTGATGAAATAGGTAACCACAAAGTGGGCACCATCCCAGTGGCTAAGAGAATGGCAGGGCCAAGAAGCCAAACAGGCCATCGAAGGTATTGGAGCTGCAATGGTGGCTGGCTTTTTACATCAGTGAGCCCTTCAGCCTCAGTTAATGAAGATTCAGCTGGTTTACCGGAAGACATGGTTTCAAATATATTGGTTGTTCCTTCAAGAAATTTATCTTCAATGTTATCACTAGGAACATAAGTGACAGGTGCAGGTTCCCATGGAGACTGCTTTGAGCAGCAAATAGAGAATGGCTTATATCTCATACACGGAAAAGTCATTCTACTTGGCACTTTTTGGGTTTTCACCAATTGCAGCTGTTTCTGACGTGCATGTTGCAAAGCAACTGCCGATGTGGCAGATAGCAGGTGGTTTAAAGATGCCATTACCCTCTGTTCATAAACTGAAAGCTAGGTGACTGTAATTGCCTGGATTGAATATATGGTACCTTGTCAAGTAAAGTTAGATCATCAACAATCAGAAGACAAATCATCATATTACTTCGTAAATCAAAAATGTAATAATGATCGAGCCGTTTAGGTGGTCATCTCATAAGAGATTCAAGTTCTGATATAAGACCAAGCAAGAGATGAGTAGTCTGCAGATAACGAATTTTCCTCATCAATCATTGGGCAAACAAAGGACCACTTCACTAGATGAAGCTACTTGTCTGAACACGTACATGTCAGATCAATTCATATGCTCACACCACTATCTGAATTTTAATATTAGCACTTCAAACATCTAGAAATAATGTCAAAATTTATTTTAGGCATAAAATGAAGTTGGAGGAAGTGAACAGAAACAGAGTGGGTATTAATCAGCAAGAAATAGCAGTTCCATGGAAACAAAATTAGAAAGAATAACAAGGTTAAGGCCCTTTCCTACTAGGGCCTCTAGAAAAGTCTTATTTTGTTGAAATGTTTGAAATTGAAGTCATCAGACACATTAGCAAGCTTAATTAGCTGGTTGGAAGGCTCAAATTTGAATCTAGGAAGGATTTAACATGTAAAAGACTTGGCTCAGACAGAAAAAATTACAAATTTGTAACCTTTCACTTCATGTTTATCTATTGGGCCCAACATCTTCATTCTGCTGTCTACATGATACACAGAGAATAGAAGCTCAAGAAGCAAATTAACTTGGTTTATCTGAAATCAGCTTAGCCCTATACTCAAATTGCAAACAAGTATAATGACACTTGTACTTAAATCAGGTTATCACCACATCTATCTGTATATTGTATTGAACAAATTCTATTGCACTGAATTGATTTGTTGGGTAAATACTATATTCAGAACTTGCAGACTAACAGCAGTGAGATCATTATTGACAGGGAGAAATAGACTGGATTCGGTTGGACAATAATGGTTGATACAAAGATACCAATGAGTATAGATAGAGAGCTCAGGCGAGGGACTGAGATGCAATAGAGATAAATTATGCAAATATGCCATTTACTTTAAGAAACTTGGAGATGAACTGCAACCAAAAATGGATTTCCATATTTTAGTTACAGCCTTACAGGTAACAGGGAACCTGCACTCTAATCTGAAGTTCTCAATGTAGACAATAGAGATTAGTAATAAAGAAAATTAAATTACCAATCAATAAAAGTTATATTTAAGTCAAAGAAGAACACAAGCACATGAAAACATAGGGAAAGTTTTTCACAATGGAAGGAAAGGCAGTAAGACACCTGCCTCACAATTTGTTTTTACCTCAAACACTGCTAACATTTTTTTCGTATTTCGGTTATTAATCCTTGACACAACATATTTTATTAAGAGAACATGATCGCACATCCTCACTAAAGATTGAGAGAGAAATAGCACTAACTAAGGGCCACGTGTCCAAAACTTGGCCAGAGTAATTTCTGCAGCATTACTGTCATAAAGGATTACTTGCTTCAAGACTCAAAATTAGCACGGATAAGGTGGTAATTATCAGGATTAGGCATAGCCAGCCATCAAGTTTAAAGGTTCATGCTAATCCAGTTGAACGAAACCTTGTTAGACTATGGGAGAAGGAGGAATCTAGATGATGAGGGGATTCTGACTCGTAAGGTGTGTTAGTTTATGGAGAATTTGAGGAGATCTGATGACAATGTTGTGAATCTTGCTCTTGTTCAGTGATTCTTTTCCTTCAAAACAAGTACAGGTTAGCAACAATCCTCAAAGTTGTCTTTGCAGCAGCTGCTATATGCCTATATCAGCTCTTCTAATCTAGGATCTATCTATTTAAGATAATAAGGCCACTAATTTCTCCTTAGCACCAAAAGAAGCTTAGCATAGTATAAAAGGGCGGAGCTACAATATTAGGTACGGGTTCGGAAGAACCTAGTAGCTTTTGCCTAGACCTTATTTGTATTAGGAGATCCATTAAATATAAATAAACATCTACTTAATTGCGAACCAAGTAATTAAAACGAGTTATGGGTCAGTAGAAAGTTTAGAACCCATAAACTTCAAATTCTGTCTCCCCCAATACCGCATAATTTGCATCTTCATAGGCTTTAAATTGTACTTGATCTTTTGCTTGAGGATGAGTAGATTATCGCTTACCCTCGAAGCCTTTGCAAGGAAATCCATTACTCAGCTGATTTCCAAGACAAAGATTTCATTTTCCTCAACATTTCCAATGTCATTTAGCTTTAAAAAAAAAAAAAACGCATGCGGGTTATAAAATATTGTGTTATATCTATCACTTCACATCATAAACTCTTCTGCATATGCAATTATGCATCCACTACGTTAATGGTGTAGGGACCTATGATTTAGGTCGAATCCTCGGTGGAAGAAAAGGGTTGACCAAACACAGAAAATCATGGTTTTTACAGAAACCTTCATCAATCCAACTTCCAATTTCCAGACACAAGAAAGATAAATCAAACTAGTTGGCTAAACGAAACTAACACCCACAAAAATAGAGGAAAAAACCAGGTCCTTCATATAAATATTTAGAGAAATAAAAAACAGCGGGTACAATCTAGTTAAACTTGCAATGATTGAGAAAACAAAAACAAAATTAGTAATTCGTCATACCTCTACTGTAGCGAAGTGAAATTCGATATTACAATCAATCAATAGGGGTATTCACTTTCAAATTTCTCCATTATTTTTCACTAATCTGGAGAAAGTGTAGACAAATAAGAAAGGAAAATGCCAAAGAAGAAGAAAAGAATCGAGGAGCACGGTTAATTGTGTTGCCATTGTGTCAAAAGGTTAAAGGGGTGTTATTGTTTAAATCTTGTATACAAAAGTGACTATATTTTAAATATTAGAATGGTTCAACTTTGAAGAGTGGAGTTTCAGCCCAAATATGTTTTCGACAATTCAAAGTCCTTACATTTTTTGAAATCTTTGTCATTATACTGTAAGCATTTCTTTATGTTAATCAGATTCAACAATTAATAAAAAGAAATATTTGCATACAAAAGTAATTAATCATGCCACTCCGATACATCAATGTCTCGTTCCAATCTTTAATCTCTATTGTATCACACTATAATTCATAAACTTTAAAGTCTAATTCAACGCCTCTATTTTTCCTATGGAATTCAAGGCATATTATGTTTTAATGGTTCATTTCATTTCTCTTATTGCATTTTTTTTTATGGATAAGGTGTTATATATTTTGAAAATGACATTTTCAAGGAAGAAATTATCATCTTCTTAAAGCATGAGCCATGACTACTTGGACCAAGTCATATATATAATAGGAAAAAAAAGGTCATATGTGGCAGTGGTACTACTAATTAAATGTACTAGGTCTCTAATCAAATATTATTGATCTGTTTCCCACACTATATAAAAATAAATAGTTCTGATTTTCCTAATATGTATATATAGGAACCTTATTAAATATTCAAAGGCCAATTCCCAAAAAGATATACATGTAGAAATGTGCAGTGCAATGCAACAGTTCAATTTATTCCTATCAAAATTGTAGAACAATTACTTTAGGTAGGAGAGGAATTATATTTTCTACGCCAAAGTTTGCGCTTGTATCTGCAACAAATTATGTACATGTACACTAGTGAATGTTATTATTTTTTAACGATCGACAAAATGTATCATAACTTGCTCTTAATTAAAGCACTTCCAAGATTTCAAATTAATCAATGGTGGACCAAATAGTTAGGAATGCTAAAATATATGGATAATTAAGAAAGACTTGACAAAACCATGCATATGGCCCAACAAATGCATGCAGTGAGGAAGTGGTAATATTATTAATTGGAAATTTACTTGAAAGATTAAATAAGATAAGTTTTTTATATCTTGTCTACTTTCTTTATATTATCATTTATTTGCTCTCATTTGATAATTAAAAGTGTAACCTCATTCATGGGTGTGTTTAGGCCCTTCTTTTTTTTACTCTAGTGGCGTCGAACACTCGCTTTATGAAGATAACGTAAAAATTTAAGGATTATATCCTATGTTTTCTATACTAAAAAGGTGTGGATGTTTTAGTCCTAATAAATTGATAAAAAGGAGTCATCATTTCTAATATTTTAATTAAAACAAGATATTGGTTCCTGTACGTCTTTATCAATTAATAAACTATAACTCAATTCCAATTAGTTAGACTAACTGTTGAATTGTTTGAATCCATTCTATTCTATTTTTGTTTTTAGACCAATAACAAATGGAATATTTTTGTCCGGTCTAATTTATTTATCTTTTTTTTTTTTTAATTCATTTCAAAAAGAATATCTCTTCCTTTATCTGGTGACTCTATAATATCAACTTTTCACACATTTCGTGTTTAAGACTATGAAAATATTAAAGAATAATTTGATACATTCTACATATAAATCTTGAATTTAAGACTATAAGTTTCAAAACTCTTCTTTACTCTATTAAGTAATTAAACATTACATCAAATCAATACTAGTACCAAACAAACAGATTGAAACATAGGAAATATTAAAGTATGCGTGTGTCAACATTAAATTGGTAGATTGAGCTGAATTTGAACAAATCAAAATATAACAAATTAATGATGGACAAAACATTAACCTGTCCAAAGGTTACTTTGATTGCAGTTGAGATAAATTTAATTAAGATGAGCTAAATAATAGATCAAATCCAACTTTCCTAACTTATATCAAGTTCAAATTTATTTATTTGTTTTTTATAACTTGTTTTATAAAATGATAAAATTCTAATGTATTTTCTTTACTATAAGGTCTAGAGATATATATGCATAATATATATATATATCATATAAAACATATTTTTCAAATATATCTTAACAAGTTTTTTCACAAGTTGACTTCGGTTACATATTTAACTAAAATAGCCAATTTTTAGATAGATCATGTGTATATCTACATGTACTAATTCTCAACACCCTTAAATTAAAAAAAAAAATCATCATGGCTAAATATAATAAAAAGATAGTAAAAAGTTTGGTATAGAGAGGAAAATTACACTTAATTGCATATGCGAAAGTTACACACTGTGGCATCGCAATATGGACATTACTATAATATTGGAAGTAGTAAAAGATTCAATTAAAAATAAGATAATAGATGAGTGTGTCATCGAAATAGATGTAAAAGTACATTAGAAAACTTATGAGAATTGACAACAGCTTAATTAGGAAGGAACTTTGTATAGGTTAATTCCTTCCTATAGATTGTTTTGTTAATCTATATTTTAATTTTGTAGATTAGAGGCAAGGTTTTCTATGTCCTCTCTAGTCATTTGCTTTATGTTTAATATATAATATGGTAAGGGTCAAACCTAATGGTGATAACTTAATATATAAAAAAAATGTGTTTATTATCGTTATATATATATATGTCTCTTTTATTCCCTCTTTTCGTTTGCTTATGTCAGATTTTTTAGGTCTCGTTATTTCTCTATATATAAACTAATCTTTTTACTTGCTCTTAAGAGTTGCTTCGTAGCTTGAATTAAAAAAAAGAAGTTAATAATGTATTAGTTTTCATTTAATTTATACGATTTTTGGTAGGTATGTAGATAAGAAATAAGTTATTCACGTATCAAATTAATATGACGTCGTTTGGTTGACAATTTAGAAATCATCGTAACTAATGCATGCGTGTATATAAGTTATGAGAAAATCTATGTATTATTTTATAGTACATGATAGATTGTTAATTAATTCACAATCTTCTATTAAAGATCATATCCTCGATAAACTGAAATTATTTTATATACAGCTGCTAATCACATGTGCCATCCCACCGAAAACACCCAAAGTAAAAGTTTAATTTCACAAAGATAACTGGCTTTTTTCAACTTTATTTATTTTATACTGGGCCCTAAAAGGTCTTAATTACACAGGTATATGTTGCACTCAATATATATAATGACCATACTAGGTAATTAATTAAGCCAATATTTAGACATGGAAGGTGTTAGAGAGGGAAGAATAAAGAGTGCAAGGTACTGGAGAATGAACAAAAGAAGATGTACTTCAATTAGAGGCAATCTTCTTCCTTATCATCACAATTCCAGGTTATTCTTCTTCAAGTTTTTCGTTATATATACACTTAGGGGTTCGTATGTACGAGGGATATATAATATATTTCAAAAAAAATATTGTATTTGATTTTAAAAAATGATTTCTAAAAAAGAAAAGAAAAAGAAGAAGATATTACTATATGATTAACAAATGGATAGAGCAGCAAAAAACTAGCTACGTTTTATCTCACATATCATATACAATATTTTCTTTGTTTCATTATACTTGACTTGAGAAAAGATTTCTAAGATTTATAATTTTATACTAAAATATAATATAATGTATCAAATTATATATCATTTGACTTTTATGATCTAAAATATATTATATAGGATGTTTGAATCGAAGAGTTACTAAATAGTAGATTCAATATTATATTTTTTTAATTTCTAAAAAATTGAGACACATAAATTCAAAGAAAGTGAATATCAGTGTATAAAGGTGATTGAACTCGTAGCAAATATAGTTTCATTAATTAGTAATGTGTTGACTGCTGTCCATGCATGGGATATACTCAGATTTTAAAAGTATTACTAACCTACGTCTATATGTCACATGCGTAAGAACCGGAATTTTTCATTGAGTATATATATACACTAGATACAATAGCCGGACGGGCCCAATATATGTTATTTTATTTATTTCAATTTATGTGAAATCAAGTGAATCAATTAAATTTTTATATGATTTTTAAATATTTTAAGTTGTTAATTATTCTGATTTATAGGACTATTAACTTAATTTTAAAAAAAATATATGCTATTCCCTCTGTCCCAATTTATGTAGCATCTGTGAAATTTTGAGAGTCAATCAAATTTTAATTATATATTTTTTAAATATTTTAAGTTGTATGTGATTTATAGTACCTAACATAATTTGAAATAATATGTTTTAATAGCCAAGCAAAATTTTAATATGTTTTAAAAATATTTTAAGTTGTTAATTATTATAATTTATAGTAATTTTAATGTAATTTTTAATTAATATATGTTTCAATTTATGTGTCACATGTGAAATTTTGAATGTCAATTAAATTTTTAATATATTTTTAAAATATCTTAAGTTGTTAATTATTGTGATTCTCGATAATATAAAAAATACTTAATATAATATAACTACATAAGTAGTAGTCGTCAAATTTAAAGTTTCAAGATATTATTAATAAGACGTATTTAGTAAAATATACCTTTCATTAATTTTTTTTTAGTGTATATATCAAATCAATAAAAGTCAAGTGATATAAAACAGAGAAAGTAAATAAAATTAACGGGCAAATCAAGTCAACATATGTAGAAAACAGTGACGTATTTTTATTACTTGCTTATTTAAGTGTTTTAAAGAATATCTTAAAGAACCTCAAACTTTGATATATTTACCAAATTATATGAGACAACTTAAGTAATTAATAAAATATGTATTCTTTTACTTTAATATTTTTCTTTCTCTTTCTATTTTTTCATCTTCTCAAGTATATCATTGTTGCCACCGGAATCGGCATTGGTGCTGCAGCTAATAACATTCATTACCACTACAAACTTCATTTCTTTCATCACATTTAACACATACTACAACAACAATGTTTGCCACTATACCCGTCATTTTTTGAAATATGTAACAACAATTTCGTCCACAATTAAAGTGTGTTTTAAACCTTTTTCCCAATAAATATAAAGTATGGGCAATTTTTGAAACTTGAAATATGACATAACCTGCCAAAAGTTAAGCTAAAGGGCAAATTGGTCAACATTGAATTAAGTTATATCATACATGGGAAGTGGGAACTATACAGCAAAGCAACTATGGTGAATTCCGAAAAGGTCCTCTTGACTCCGAGCTCCTCTAATTCTCTCCCTTCTAATATATGTATATATATATATATTTTCACATGTTTCAATTTATTTATCTTACTCTTTTTAGCAATTCTTTAATTTTAACTTTTCTTTATCATGACATATTCAAGACCATAATATTAAAAGACATTTTGATATTTTTAATTTAATTATTATACAAGATTCAAAAGGCTTTATTATTTTTTTTTAGTTTTTTGTTAAGTTAAAACCAGTCAAACAAATTAAAATTGAAGAAGGGAGTACATTTCAATCTATGTAGCTAATTAAAAGAGTATATATATTCTTAATTATGATTAATATTTGATGCAGGGAGGAAAGGGTGAAATCATCATGTGGAGTTAAAGCGCAGTCTGTATTCAAAACATTGATATCATCATTTTTGGCAGTGGCAGCACTTAAGTATCAAAGCAAACCCAAAGACCCTTTTGAAGCAAAACCTATTATCACTTGGTGCTTCCTTGTTTCTTTTTTTCTTTACTGCCTAACAATATTGGGATTACTCATGAAGAATAGTTGCTCTCCAATATTAATTAGTCGTATGGCTTTGGCTTTTGGAGCTCTTTCATTCCTCTCTCTACTTTCTCTCTTCCTCCCAATTACTTATTAGTAATATAATATACCCGGCCTCTTTATCTGTTTTTAATATAAGAATCAAGTAAAATGAAAAGAATAATTCATAACGACTGATTAAGTACTATAAAGACTAAAGTATCCTTCTTAATGAGTCATGAGCTAGTATATATTCATATTATATAACACTCCCTTTCAAACTAGGCGTAGTGGAAATATCGAAGGCGACTACCTAGTTTGCTCTTCGACTACTTTTGGTTAAAGCCTTGTTGTATTTTTTTTTCCCCTTATATATAAAAACGACAATCTATTTCTAACATGTTTTGTTCTTTCTTGATAAACACGATTAGTAGTAATTTGTATGACTGCTTAGCTATCACTGTTCGAATACTATAACACGACGTCGTTGGGTAATAATTTGATCTCCATTCCTAATTATATATATATTCCTTTAATTAGCAATAATCCTACAAACAAGCCACATCAGTATTAGTATCGTAATTCAAGGTAGTGATCAGGAGATCTTGTTGATCTTAACGACCACATTGAATAGCCATGCCAAAATAATCTACATTACTTCATAATATTCCCCCCTATTTACGCAGCACAAATTTTCAATTGAAGCGTTTGCCTCCTTATAGCTCCAAGCCTATTTATATATAAGATATACATATATGAACCGATTGAAATATGACTTCAATCACCAAGTATATAATAATAAAAAAGACAGTAGGAGACCCTGAGTATATATATTATTAATAGAGAGCAAACTAACCAATGAAGAGTGAGATAAATTCCGATCGATGTGCAGGAATTATTCATAAGATATGCTATGAACGAATGTAGCGTCACCCATATATATGGATTCTCGTCAATGCAGCCACTAGATAGTAGTTGTTAATTATATGACACCGTTTGATCGAACATAGAGTTTAGTTTATCATTTCAAACGACCAATGCATTTATATATATAGGATGAATTGTCACTTTCATATATAGTGAAAGTGTAAAAATTGAAGATTATACTATCATAAGTATTATTTAAGTGCTCAAGTTGCGGATAAATGCGTCTAAATTATTCTTTTAGTCATCAATCTTTTTTTCTTATAAAAGTGAAACAGAATTGCTCAAACAGAGGGTGAAGAGTAAGGTAAAAAAAGAGGAACATCACAAAAGCAAAGGCAACAACCAAAAAATATTTTTGGCCTTCCTTTGCACTAATGATTACTAAAATATCTATATGTGAATCAGTTAGTGCGAATATTTTAGTTTGGTTCCCATTTTATTCAGATTCTTTCAGCCCAGTGTCGTCACTCTTCACATACTCTATTATTTTTGTAACTTGCAAGTCTTGAAAATGTAAAAAGAGAGCTACTTAAGCTACTAATGATATCATATATTTTTAAAAAAAATTGGGGACAGGGGAAGGAGAAATGGAGAAGAGGATAAAACTGAACCCTCACCAACGAGATAAAAACTTAGGTAACCAATCATCTGAACCAACTCATGCTCAAATTATATGAGCAATTCATTCATTTAACACAACTTTCCTACATATACTACTTGCCAAATCAAAAGACTACACAATCATACGAGTTGCTACTAATTATAAATACTCATATATATATATATATATGTGTGTAACATATATAATACATGAAAACTTGCTAGGGAATTGCAATTGGAGAATTGAGCTGCAAGGATTGTGACTGAATCACATCAGATTGATCAGGCAAATTGAGTGGTGGCAAAGAGAAACGTCCATAAGTAGAGCTGCCTTTTCTTATTTCTTGCATAGTAAGCAGAGCTGCTACTGTGTTCCTAAATATTCCTTCCCCTGCAACTCCTGATCCTAATACTAATCCTCTTTCTACACCACACGGAGGCGGAAACACTGAATCTATCGTACTTTCACACTCTTTCACAAGCTTTGATATCAAATCTGTTGTGAAGAATGGCTGCTGAAGCACCTTCTGTATATACGGGGAACGGAGTAATCCACCTGTTCGCTTGTCGTATTTCTTCAGGATCTTAGCCAATCCTATAAAAATAAAGATAACTATATGTAACTGTCGATAATAATTTTAGTAGGAGTAACGTAACGTAACGTACTCTAGAATTTAATTATATACCTGTGTAGTTAATGTTACTATAGTTGATTAAGAGAACCATTTCACCATGGAAATCAACAATGTCTTTTCTGATTTTTGCTAATTCTTCTTTGCAATCTGTCTCAGAGGGTTGGCTTCCATTTGGACCCCATGTATCAATCACTCTCCCTATCCTCTGTTGCAACTCCTGCTTATCAACAAACGTTAATTATTTTATCAATCTCTCTGTTTCTAGAATTTTACCCAAATATATATATATATATATATATATATATATATATATATATATAAAAGCCCGTGCCAGCACAACCTAATATATGTTAGTACTTATTTTGTCACAATTTATATGATAGAAATGAAATTCAGAGACACAATCAAATCGTTTATATGTTTTTTGAAGTTGTTTATTATTGTGATTTATGGTATTTTTTATTTAATTTTTAAATATATAATCGAATATTTTAAATTATTAATTATTCTGATTTATAATACTTTTTACATATATATATAACCGAATATTTTAAGTTATAATTATTGTGATTTTTAATATTTTTTAAATGTACTTTTCAAATATATAACATTAAGATAAACAAATTAAAATGAAGACAACAGCGGATCCCAACATTTCAAGAAAAGAACCATTTGTTACAAGCAGGGTGGACCCACGTGGGTTCCAGGGGTTCACACGAACCCTCTCGGCAAAAAATTACCCTGCATATATAAGGCAAATTTTCCGTATTTATGTGGATATATGAATTTTGAATCCCCTCATGCACAAGAAGAAAGCTATAGTGCAATGGTAGATCTCCTTAAAGTTAACTTTTAAGTCTGGAGTTTGAATCCCAGCATGAGCGTTTCATTTTTTTAGTTTCAATTCCTAATTTTCTCGCATTTTTTATTAAAAAAAACGTGTTAGAAGTGTGGATTTGCATCCAAAAAAATTCAAGGTCCCATTTTTAAAGGCTAAATCACTTTTCACTTCCCAAATCCCTATTTTTCGAATTCCTGAGTGAAAATTCTGGATCCGCCACTGGCTACAAGCACACAATTCAAGTAAATATGTCGTCCAGAAGCTATATGTTGTAACCTCTTATTTATAGTGTAATTTTTTGACGAAAGAGTATTAGGATGAATAAAATTTAAGAGTTTTTCAGAAATAGGAAGAAAAAACAAAGGTAAAGAAAAGAGATTGCAAAAGTTTCGAAACAAAGAGAGTACATAATGTTGTGGCATCTTTGAGCTTATTCCGTAAAGATACTTTGTCCTCTCGTGTATTTGACAAGCCTTCGAGAAAAAAATGTACTAGGTGGCATGTCACTACTTTTGGACTATGTACTAGGTTGCTTCATCAATTTACTTTATCTGCCATGAGTGGGTCGGTTGATCTAATTTTGGACGAATTATAATGAGCTGAGTTAATAATCAAATGAGTTATTAATACATTTAAAAATTAGTTGGTTTGAGATGAGCTAGGTAAAAATGGCTAAATAATAAGTCATAACTGAACTTGCCAGTTCTAATCAGTTTGAAATTTATACAACTTTAACTAAAGATATTAAGTCAAAGAAAAAGATCCATATAAGTACTAGTTGGAAATAGTTTTTAGAGAAATTCGATATAATTATTACTACTACTATTTATTTATGTATATTATAAAACTTATTTTTCACTTTTATTTTATTTAGTATAATAACATGAGTTAAAATTAAATAAAATATTAATAATTCATATAGTCAATCACAATTTATTTAAAATTAAGGCGTAACTATTATTGTATTGGACTTTTAATTTCAAATTGCACTAATCTAATTAGGAAACAATCTATTTAACTCCACTAGGTATATAATAAGATCTGCATATACTCTATCATTCAAGATCCCACTTTACCGGATATGTTATTGTTGTTGTAATTAACTCAAATTACTTAATTCACCTCATTACAATTAATCACAAAACAAAAAAAAAGATTAGTGTTGGAGTTATAATTGGTGATCCATACCTTATGTCTTATAATGAAATCCTCTTCTTGTTCCATGAAAAATGCATTGAACTTATCAATCTCATTATTCAACAAATACACAAACTCAGCCTCTGCCTTACCATACTCCAATGATCCACTCATCATTTGTGGTGCATATGAAGAAATCAATTTCACCAATTTCTTCAACTCTTTATATGACAAAAACTTGTCACCCCACCCTGGTAATGTTTCTTGAATTTGTTGCTTCAATCTTTTCCCAAACTTCATTCTCTTATATTAAAAAATAAAAGAGTTCAAATTGCTACAAAATGAGAAAATAAATATGTTAAGGGGGTAGAGGAGTATATATTATAGTGTGTGATAAGTGAAAAAAAGGCAAGAAAATGGGGTTGATTTTTAACAAGTAAAAAGAATATTTAGAAGCATATGCTTGGCGTGTTGAATGACAGTTTTTTTTTATAAAAAAATTAATTAAATGAAAGTGAAATTAAAAGGGGTAGCTGAAGTAAGAGAATTCTAAGCATATTCGTAAATGACTTTTTTATATTTTCAACACTAATTAATGTGGTGTCATTTCTCACGTGGTAGTGATATTAAAAGAACAAATCATAGCCGTTGAATAGTTAAGTGGACTAACGTGGCAAAGATCCAATCATGGCTGTGAGTCTGTGATTGTTAGATTAGCAGTAGGATTATGTAATTGGGAATTGGAGAAATGGATGATCCTTTGGAATCTACCATAGGGAGAAAGAGAACCAAAATTAGGGATTTGGGAATATGTTTTTTCTTGTTTTTAAAAAAAAATAGGAAATGCTCTCTCTAATTACTCCATTTTTACTTGTTCATTATACTAAAAATAACCTTCCAATAATACTTGTCCAGTTTGAACCCTTGTCATTAAATACTATTCAATATCTACATTTTTCAAATCACAGAATTTAATATATTCAAAGGTAATATAGTCATATTACCATATTATTTATTATTTCTTAATTACTATATCAAGTTAATAGTGGACAATAACTATTAGACGGATAGAATAACTTCCTACTTCTATATTGTTCAAACCTTTGGGGCTATAATTTGATTCAAGGATTTCAAGAATTGAAGTGTTTAAAACAAAGACTTGTCTCCAATCCTCTAGTAGTAGTAGACATGTAGTTATATCAATATGTACTATTACTAGGATGGACGAGATTCCTCCCCTCATATAGTTATAAGTTTCGTGTTTAATTATGAAAAATGAGGACATGTCTTACGGAGAGTGTTTTCTTCTTAAAATGAATTTTATAAGATGTGAATCTAAATTAATCGAATTAATGGATTTCAAATATGAAATGGCTATAAAATAAAATAAAAAGTTAGACTAATAGTTATACTCTTTGTCTCTAATTATTTGTCCACTTTTGAATTGACACATCTATTAATAAAATAATGATTGACATAGTAAGTTTATCATTTTACCCCTATTAATTATGAAGTAGATGAATTCAAAATTTAAGATTTTAAAAAAGTTCTACATTTTTAAAAATAATTAATTGAGGGTATAATAAGTAAAAAAATTGTTCTTTCTTAATTAGTCAAAATGGACAAATAAAAAGAGAAAAATTGGACAAGTAATTAAGGACTAATTTGTCCACCCACAAAGGAAAATATTGAAAATCAAAATCAGATAATTAGGTTGGTGTGTCCTAACTCCTAACTAATTATATTGAAGGTTTGGAGTGATGACTTCTTCTCTTTCTCAAGATTTGGTTTTATTCGTATATTTGAATTTTTTTTTGTTAACATGCATTTCACAATCATTTGTTTGTTTTTTTTTCTTAAAGTAATTTTTTTAATTTAGAAAGTCAAAATATTCGATCAAATTTATGGAGAAATTAAACAATAGGAAGAGTGAAAAAGGTAATTACTCTTAACATAAGTTATGTTTTTAATTGTTCATGACAAAATTATCATTATAAATAATTTCTATCTAAAATTATTTTTGCATGTTAATTAAAGTCTCTCCTAATAACCATTTCAAATAATTTATCTATTTAATTAATACTAAAACAATAATGGAAATCTTTAAAATGCTCTTTTTCATGATTTAACGCTCAAATTTATCTTTGAAAATATTGTCCCAAAAAATTAGCCATATCCAATATGCTTTTATTGAAAATATTGTCCCAGAACATCTTCGAATGGCGCATCTATTAGCAGCGGTAAGCTTGCCGCCGGTGACATTTCTGCCGGCCGGCGGGCACTATCTGCGATTAACTACAAAAACTCAGGCAATAAGAGCAGTGTCGCTTGAGGAAATTCCCCCAAATGCGGTTCGACGGAAGCTCGATTCAACACGGAGAGGAGGTTTCAGTCTTGGAGTGGATTTGGGTCTTGCCCGTACTGGACTTGCCCTTAGTAAAGGCTTCAATTTTCGACCCTTAACGGTAACCCAATTTCATCCGCAAAGCTCTCATACACTCACATTCATATACTGGAACTTTGATTTGGTGGATTTTAGGTTTTGGAGTTGAGAGGACAGAAGCTTGAACTTCGAATTATTGATATTGCCCAAAAACAGGTATACAGCTTCTTTATGTTTGATGTAGAAAGATTAAATTTTTATGGTAATTTATAAGCTGGTTATTGATGTGATTCTTCTTGAATATGATTTAGTTACTCTTTTCATTTTATTTTTGTTAAGAATTAAATTGATAGTACAGTATCTGGAGTTTCATGAGTATGGTTTTGTTGGGAAGTCAGGAAGTGGATGAGTTTATAATTGGACTCCCTCTGTCAAGTGATGGAAGGGAAACTCCACAATCTAACAAGGTTCGGAGTGTTGCTGGTAGGCTTGCTGTTCGAGCTGCTGAGAGGTAGTAATCATTTAGCAGTTTTTGTCTGTTATCGTTTTCTTCGTAAAATCAGGCTAAATAATGAAAAAAAAAAGAGAGAGATAAAATTGCAGGCTAAATGGATAATAATATCTCTTTTCTGTTGGTTGATCTGAATTGGCAATATGGCCCAATTTCAACATGCTGGTTTTAGAGTGATCAAGTTGGTTGTGTGAAGTATGCTGTGATGTTGCATTCTATACCTGAGTAGCTTTCAAGTGCTAGTGACATTGCATATTTGTCAAATTTGACGATGGTCGCTCTCTCGTAAATAATAGAGGATAGATGTTCGATTCATCTATGAAGAGATTGTAAGATGAAATAGTTTAAGTCATTAAAACTGTAAGAAGGTATCCCGCAGTATGAAGCACTCACTTGAACAGGGAATGTTGTCCTACCTTGAAGCATAGTACGCGTCTCTAAGTCTAATGACAAATGGACAGATCAAATATTTGGAAGTCTATTGGTTGAACTATCTAGAACATGTTTGCTTGCTATGCTTTGCTAACCAAAACTGATCTGATTATTACACACTGGGGCTACTAATTGACTTCCTATTTTCAGAAACCTTTGAGCTAGTATGCTTTGGTTTTACATTATTTTTGTAAGTTGGTTTTACATCTTATTGACACTAAATTCATCTTGTAGTTCACTAGTCATTCTCTCGTGACATGTTTAAATTTTCATTTTATAGTGGTGAGGGACCTTCTGCCATAATTTGTCATCTTAAATGTCGATTCTGTCCTTTTAGGGGATGGAGAGTATATCTGCAGGAAGAGTACGGGACAACAATTGACGCAATGAGCTACATGGTTGATAGGTAATAAGTTCTTCCGACTTATTCCTTTATTTATTGAATCAGTTGTGGGGAAGCTCTTTCATTCCATCAACGTCCAATTCTTTCTCTTATGTGAGGAAATATCTAGGATCTGCAAGGAGGAATCATAATCTCATTTGGACATCGATGAAGTTTGTCTACCTCTCTTGCTAATAAATTGATTGTCAAGTGTATATGAGAAGGGAGGGTATCCTTTGAACAGTCTGTTACAACTTGCAAGAAATTATCCTGAAGTGGCTGAAACATCTATTAGTAGTAGATCTTTTCACTTTTTCTCCCATTATAAGCAAGAAAAATTAACTAGTTAGGAGCTAGAATGAAGATCATTAGACCACAGTCCTAATCCTAGTAGATGGAAAAAAACTATGAGACTTTTTCTCATATGTGCTGGTGAGAGGATGCAAGTAATCGATGGAATCATGATAGCATGCTAGTTCCACGGGGTTGATCAGTTAATATCGAATGAACTTTGATCCGTTGATCATTAAATCCAACTTACCTCAGATATTCTATAGCCAATGTGCAAATTCAGAAACATTAGCAATTAGCATGTCTTATATTTGTTCTAATATTGTAATTAATGTGTCTTGATGAAAATTGGCATAAATAGGTTGTTAGATAAGGTTCATGATGGGGCATATCAGACGAAGATAAATTTCTTTTGATATCAGAATATTATAAAAATAAAATTCTAAATGAACCGCACAACCATTTTTAGGGGCCTCGGAAAATCTGCTCGTGAAGGGAAACAGGACGCCTACGCTGCTGCTGTATGTATTCAGTTCAATTCATTGTCTTTTTTCTACCTCTCCCGTACATTTTTTTCAGAGAAACTGAAAATAGTAACTTATGATTAAGAACTGAGCTTTATTGTATAATTGCAGATGGTGCTTGAGAGATACTTTTTAGAGTCAGGTCGGAGAATCGAGCTAGTGTTACCCAAGCAGTTGGATCTCCAAGAGAGGTTAAAGAAGGGGTGTTCTAAGGATGCTGATTATTCTACAGATGAATCTGATTAGTGAATAATTTGCAATGCTTTCAAGAAAGAAGGTTGCATAGATCAATACAGTGAATGTGATAGCTCTAGGCTCTAGCCACTTGAAAAGTACTTATACCTTTAGAAGACATGGATGGTTTACCCTATTATATATTTTTAAAGTATCATGCTCCTGTATATCAAGTTCGATAGGAAAAGCACTCATGTATCTTGTTCGAGGAAAAGGCGTAGGGATGGTCATGAATGTGATAGAGACACTGTATGCGATGAACTTATGAAATAACCTGCTTGTTGGGCTTGCTGATTCCCCAAATTTGCTACTGCTGTTACATATTTGCAAAATACATGCATAGAAAGGGCGGTAAGCTATGTTGTTCGGACTCTTCAAGAATACAACTAGGTGTGTGTCGGATCTTCCAAAAGCTATGCATATTTGGAGGATCCGAGCAACATAAGTTGTAAGTATAAAGACATGAGTTGTGCTAAAACAATAAGATAAAACAGTTTCATTATAAGAGTCTCTTTGGGGTGTTAACATTGTCCTCGTAGCTATTGGAAAACAAATCCCTGCATAGCTCTCCATAGAACCTGCTCACCAGTTCAATGAAGACAGGGCTTTTGAGATTCTTCCAACAGTATAACAATTCTTCCACATCTGCCAAATCCCTCATTTTCCCCTCTTCCACAATCATCTCCACCAGATAATTCTCAAAGCTCCTGCATGCATCTTCCACATCATCCAGAACTGGTATTTCTTTTCTAGTTGCTGCACTCAATCTCACGTAAGCCGGGGTGAGGGGTGATGGAAATGGTGCTTTGTTCTGAAGTTCCACTTCTGAGAAACTCTTGAGCTCCATGACTTGGTCCTCCTCTCTCCCTCTTCTTCTTAGCCGTTCAGTCTTATGTGCTTTACGGTGAAACCTAAGTCTTCTTATAAATAGGGGCTTTCTGAGCCTGAACTTGAATAACCTTAGTATTTTCTTGCATGGATTGAAAAGCTTGCATTTGAAGCGACCAAACGCTTTCACTTTCATGGTTGGAGCCTTTATTTGTTGAGGAAAAGAGTACTGATAAAGCAACAAACTTGGGAAATGATTGTTTTCAGGTTTATCTTTTTTTCAGTTTGGAAATGACAGGAGAGTTGTTGATGTTCTGAGACAAAATGTTAGTTTGTTGAAAGGTTGGTGTGTGTGGGTGAAGGATGGTGGAAGGGGTACCCCTTTTTCTAAGGTTGGGAAAATGATGAGATGTGGACAACACGTTTCATATTGAACTAAAGGTGGTATGCATGAAAGAAATGTCTTCAAAATTTTGGAGTTGATAAAATTCCTGTAGGGATTAATAAATCAACATAATGTGCCTATTCGATTCTTGGAAAGACCAGAATTGTTTTTATAATTCTTGATCAAAAGGAATAGGTAAATAAATGATAAGAAATCAACTAGTGAGAAAAGAAATGTACATCATATAAGATGAACATTGCGTACCCAGAAAGAGTTAAAATATCCATTTGTTATTTCATACGATTTATTTGGACGAGAGCTGGTAATTTAATAGTCACCAGGCTATTATTACACTATTTGTCAATGAAGAGAATACACAACAAAATACAACAATGACGACTATGACTCTATGTCAAACTAGTTGGGATCGATTACATAAATCTTCTACGTTGACTCCATTCTAGTTGGACGCATTTCAGTCCAAATACAATACCAAGAGTTCACCTTTAAGCATAAAGAGCACCAGCTCAGCTTAATTGTTATCACCATAAAAGGACAAGGGTATCCCTAAGCAAAAGTTAATGTGAATTTACACAGAACTCCTCCTCTTCTCTTTTTTTTTTTCTTTTTTTTTCCGTTTCTTCCTTTTCTAGGCTGAAATTTGGCCTGGATCCTCTAGCACAAATGAAGGATCTCCTTATTGCAACTGCATCGCCAGAGTGAAATCACTTCAGAACATTACTATTTGTGATCCTCCAACTGAAATAATATGAAACAAAAACAAGAAGGCAAAATTTAGGAAATACTCTTAGGGGAGAGAGGAAGGGAAACGTAAACAAAGACAAGTGGAAAAGAATAAACCAGTAAAAGAGAGGATCCTCTACTCTTTGGAGCCAGCAGAAAATGCGCAGTTCCCACCCATAAATTAGAAGTCCAAAATGCATTGACAGCAGAAAGATAGCATAACTTCAATCACTCAGCCCCCTCCTGACGTAAGGTATCTTCAATCCAAGGATGCTCAACCTATCAGAAGCAGTTAAAAGCTTGCTTTTCCTATTGACTGTGAGCCTGCTTAAAGCATTCGATGAACTTAGCTATAATACATGACTTCTAATAATGATTATGCAGGGTCGGGATTATCATTTGCTTAAGCCTAGGTGGGTAGAATTATCCAGTACCTGCACTGGTGGAGGATAGCAGATACTTGGTGAAGTAGTTGAGGCACGAGCAAGATGGCCCGGTCACCACTGTTACCAAGAGAGCGCGGACACCACCATTTCTTCACATGGTATCAGAGTCTTCGTTTACCTGATCTTGGCTCCCATGGAATATTGTCCACGCCCTAGATGTCCAATCATGGGTGTATAGGGGGTGTTAGAGTCTCACATCGGTGTGGGTTGGGGTTGTTTGCCTCATTAACAATCCTCACCTCATGAACTAGCTTTTGGAGTTGAGATAGGCCCAAGGTTCAAATCTTAACATGGAGGTTAAAGATATGATATAATGCCTCAGAATGTCCATTCAATTCTAGCCAGCACCTGAATAATGCATGAGAATAGAAACTTCTCAGAACCCAAGGACTCTCGATGAGCAAGTAGAGTGCTATTTCACTTCAAATCTTATGAGCCACGATTCATCAACTAAAGAAAAAACAAAAAAATGTTAGAAAAGAACATAGAAATAACATTCATTAGACTTTTCAAAAATCTCTTTTTAAGCAGCAAATTGCCTCATTAGCTCTAGTAGTGCACAATTCAATACCACAATGATGATATGTACAAATTCATTTCAACAAGGGCATCAAAAGTTCTTTAAATACAAAATTCTAGTTTGGTGAAAATTAAAATTGTAACGAGTGGAGAGTTCTCTAACTTTGGAATAACTTTCAAGACGAACCAGGTAACAATAAACTGTCTCCAACATGTCAATGTGGTCATAATATATTGACATGGTCAAGTTCAGACAATGCTTGATTCTATTGAATGGAGGAGCTCTTTAACTGTTCCTTGGTTTTGACATCCAGTGGAAGTTGGTCCCAATTTTTAAGGCAAAATCCCAACCTATATTCATAATACCAAACAATTTAATTGCAATTTGCTAGAAGTTCGCAAAAACTTAATATCAAGCAACTGTAGGGCAAAAGAAGATCTTACCCAATCACGGCAGAATGAGCGGCTGTAGAATTTAGTCCAACTCTAGTAGAGGAAGTTGCAAGTTGAGATTGATCATTGAGTCTTTGATAGTGATAACAATAAGCTGATACCAAATAGAAGGACACAAATGATTGAGACAAACCTTTGAGTCTTTGATAGTTATAGAAGCTAACAAGAAACTAATGGCAAATAGAAGGAAAGAAAAGATTAAATGCAGATACTTTAAGAGTTTGAAGAGTACAACATCAAACAAAAAATACCATGTAATATTCAGATTACTCAACTTATGGAGACCCAAACTTCAATGTTCAGCATAATGTCTTTCCTTCTCACTGGTTTCATGGAGATACTTTTAAGAAAAGGTAAAATTCACCCGTATACAGGAAGAAACACAACTCTTTGATACCTTCGTGGAGATACTTAGAACATGTTACCTACTTTTAAGTCATTTTTAGTTTTTGGGAATGTTTGGCAAAGTTATAAATAACTTTAAAAAAATTAAAAACCAAAAGTAGGACTTCCCCTACTTTTTATTTTTTGACTTAAAAGTCATTTAAAGTTTGACTTTTTATTTTTTGACTTAAAAGCTACTTTTTTCAGCCTATCCAAACGGGCTCTTACACAATACCTTTATGAACATTATTTCTAGTTTCTAGAAGCTCTTTTTATACAATCAAGTCATTATAAGTTTAGAACTTTATTCTTATGCAACCAATCATTTCAATCTAAGAGGATGGAAAAAGACACAAGAAAATACTAATGGCGTCTTGAAACTATACACGTATTTATGGTTGATCTGAAGATAATGTATGAGCTTAACATACCTTCAAGATGCAAAATTTCTGATATTAGGATACCTCAGAAGCCTCAATGCTTGGAACAATTCTTGGGAGCAGCTTAACTTGAGGTACTGAATTAGATTCATCGTTGCAAGGAAGAGAAGGTATCTCATTTTCCAAAATAGAATAAGCATCCGCAAATGCCTACAGAAAGTAACTTTTATTAGAATAGTTATATGCAGCCAACATTCAATGATTATAATTTTTAGTGCGTATTCTAATCCATTCAGTAGCAACTTCAGTCCCAAAATAATCGTTACTTAGGAACCAACTTTAACCATATGTCAAACAGATGCACCCAAAGAGAATACCAAGAGTTAGTTACTTCAGGCTATATTAATTAAATGAAAAAGTAGACAGTTGCTTCAGGTCATCAAAAGAAGTAGCCAGTCACTTTTAAAGGACAGTATTTTTAGCTGACTTTTACATATTTGAGGTGTTAAAGAATGAAAAAAGTCCCACATTTGTGGTTAATGAGATGGGTGGACTCCATATAAGGCTTGGGCAATCCTCCTCCCTTTGAGCTAACTTTTGGGGTGAGTTAGGCCTAAGACCTAATTTAACATGGTATCTAAGCAGGGCCCAACGGCTCCCAAAAAAAATAAAAAATTGCCCACGCACCAGATGCTAAGCACTGGGCGTGAGGTGGGGTGTACCTAATGTTGGGGGCCCCCAAAAAAATAAAAAATTGTCCATGCACCCGATGCTAAGCACTGAGCGTGAGGTGGGTGTTAAAGAATGACAAAAGTCCCGCATTGGTGGTTAATGAGATGGATGACTGGACTCCTTATAAGGTTTGGGCAATCCTTCTCCCTTTGAGCTAGCTTTTGGGGTGTGAGTTAGGCCTAAGACCTAATTTAACATGAGGGCATAAGAGGAATTAATGCTTTTCACTTTTAACTCACGTATGCTACCTTTTCAATAAAAATACATCCCATGCCGTTTGAGAGATGTAACAAGAGATTTCTGATTCAAGCTTCTACATATGCAAATTACCCTCGAAGTAGAGGAAGTACTGTGTCGAGATTGAAACTTAACAAATTAGTAGAATAGTGAAGTAAACAAACTGATAGAGGGCACCACCAAGAGTGGAGCCCAACGCTTAATCTACTTGCATCAACATAAAAAAAAATTACTTAATGACAAATCGAAAGCTCCTTTAATCTACGGGTGATTGAGGGATATGTCTGGTTAATCCATTAAGCAACACGTCTCTGCTGCTAGCCAGCCTAGAAGGAATTCCTTGTTGCCAACCTCTTAGGAGATCCAAATACATTTTATCCTATTGATTTTTAAAAGCTAAGAAACCTGAAGTATCACAAGTTCTCCATTTTCACCCGACCCACAAGTTTTTCTAGTTCTACTAACATCGTGATGATAACATGGACTTATATTTCTTGCTTATTATCCATATTTCATAACAAATATTTTCTAGAAAATTTATTACAAGCAATTCTAACTAACCTTGATGCATTGGTGTATGCGAAAGCAGTTCCGCCCCACATTATTGGTTGGGTACAGAGGATCATCAATGCAAATTGGATCAATGCTACAAAATAAAACCAGGGAATAAGAAGGAAGGAAAATCATCACAAAAACGGAGAAAGAGATTTACAAGAAACAAAATCAGGAGGTTCAGCAATTTGCCACACCTGCACCCCCGTTCTCTATTTATGTATAAGCCGCTTCCCTGTATTGAGACACGTATTTGACGAGGATCAAACACATTCCTGAAGACAAAAAGAAGGCTTTACATCTGCAGTACCCTTTTTGCATCTTTTTTTTTTGAGGGGAGCAGGGGTATCATAGTGGTTTGGACTTCAGACATATAAGTTAACTAAAATGTGTGGCTGCTGCTTGTAAGAACGAAATATGAGATAAAATAATTAAGGAAATACAAGCAGCTCAAACTCACCCAAAGAAGTAGAAAAAGTCCATCAGGAGGCTCCCCAAGTTCTACAAAATAAGATCAAAGAAAGTTACACTCAATAACTGTTATGCATCAGAAGAAAAAAAAATGAAGCTTAGTTCTAATTAATTGAAACAAAGTCAACTTCTTCCATAGAGGCACTGCAGCATTTAACAAGCTCGTTAAGTATAAAATTGTAGGAGCAACCCTATCATATTGCTATGAAATTAGAAAGGCATGAGCCTCTGTACAAGGCTATCCAATTAACCTGCACATAGCAATTCTGTACAAGCATAGAGCAGAAGGAGGTGGATTTTTTAATTTTACATTGAATATACTAGCAGTTAAGTTCTACATCTTTCAAGAGAAAGATCAGCCTTTTTCATTCAGGTACAATGTAATGCATTATTTATAGTCATGTAGGTAAGACAACAGATAGGCTCTTTCATACATTTATCTTTCTCTAACATCTAATTTCTAAATGCCGTACCCCCAATCCTCCTTCATACGAAGGCATCGTAACATATACATCAAAAGTTCTGGGGCTTTGAAGCAGGGCCACTTATATTGCAAAACTTTCAGAGGTGGGATGGGAAGTCTTTCATGAACTCGCTTTATATCTCCGACACACAAGGAAGGACGCAACGATCAGGAGAAGCAAAATGAAATCAGGATTTGGCCGAAAAATAATAAGGCAAAAAAACTAATATGTAATGTAAGAAAAGAATTTGAAAATGAGACTTGCAGCTCAAAGATGAAGTAACCTCCATGTAATAACTCAGAAAGGTGGTCCATTCCAAAAGGCTCTCATAGTGCATCAGACATGCACCTAAAGTTTACCCGTTGAAGTGTGTAACCATCTCATCTAAAAGCTTAAGCTGTTAGAGGATAGCACACTTTTAATAGTTAATTATATTCTCAACACACCCCCTCACGTGCGGGCCTGATTCTTTTTCATGGGTCAAGCACGTGGAAATTCTTTTTAATTTAGGTGGCGGTGAGATTCGATAACAGGACCTCTGCCTGTTTTGATACCATGAGAAATTAGAAGAAGAAGAGATATCGGGAATTGAATTGATTGATCATTCCCTCAAGTTGATGGGATTAAATAGTTGTTATAGATAATGTAAATAAGGAAAGAAGATAAAAAATATTACACAATCTCCTAACTGTCGAATTAAAGGGATTAGGGAATATTTTCATATCTAGATTATTTAATCATACCATATTTAAATATTCTCATATCTACACTATCCAAATATACCATAATTAACACTCCCCCTCAAGCTGGAGCGTATAAGTCATATGCTCCTAGTTTGCCACAAATATAGTCAATTCTGGATCCTCGGAGTGATTTTGTAAAAATATCCGCCAGTTGATCTTTTGAGTTGACAAAACTTGTGGTAAGCTCACACGTAGCTAGTGCCATAGCTCGATATTTTGCCTCTGCGCTTGATCTAGCAACGACAACTTGCTTTTTACTTTTCCAAGACTCATCATTATCTCATGTGTGCTGGTAGATAACATCTTTAAGTTTGATTTCCAACCCTTCAGTTTCAGTAATTCCATTGAGTATTCTATTGAAGTTAAAAAGGTCAACCTCCTCACATAAGCCCTCCTTTTTACCTTGCTACATTATCTTAATTTTTAAAGCGAGGAGAAAAAACCAAAAACATGGACTTCACCTGCTCACTATATCCAATAATTAACCTATCAAGCTTAAACCCAAATATGAGAAAAACTCAACTGGCTAGGTTGTCCTGCTGCTACGAAATGTCTCCCTCCGCTTTGTTCTTCGTTGTTGGTGTTTATGGATGATATACACAAATGTTCCTTGTTTAAGGGATCATTTAGATTTCTTCCCTAATATTAAAAGTTTGTGCAAATGTAACCCTTGGGAAATTACCCTTCCGGACAACATTAGACTCGGGTCTAATTTGTTCATATATTACAACAAAACACCAGACTGTCATCTAATATTTGCAATAACATACAATATTTTAGACCATGAATGTTTTCTCATAAGATTTCAGTTTGCTCAAAAGAGATCTTTCGATTGTAGTCTAAAAGGTCCACAATTGAAAGAGGAATAAAAAGTGGGTCACTTTCTAAACAGATGTCCCAAATAACCGATGAAAATTTCACAGTATTTACCCAGAAAATCATCTTATGTCGTATCACAGGTTCTTCTTTATATTGTGAAAGGTCATATGAATGTTTTCATCACAATATGAACAACTCAATAACAAAAACAATGGAGACATCCATCACAATCTATGTTGAACATGTCAGGCTTACTGATGATACCATTAACAATAAAACAGGGGTCAATCGCCAAAAAATTAAATGTACAATAAAGAAAACAAAAAAGAAAAGGAAGGATTCAATCATACTTGGTCAATTGGTCGACCGTGATGATGTTCATGCTGCAAAAACCGCGTGATCAATAGTACCTATTAAATGGTGAAGACATTTAAGAGACATTCAAACACATTAACATCAAGAGCTAGAATGAAATCAAGGGAAGCAAAACACCTGAGGTAAGAATGCCAAGAATTGGAAGACAATTGAATAAGTTTCACTATTTCACTTTTTCTTTTGAGGATAGTAACACTAATCTATATATTCACAGGTAAACTACATCCAAAATATGTAGTTCCCCTTCAAAAGGTATTCACTATTTCACTTTTGCTTGAAACAAATGGGTGAAAAGTTTGACAGATGACTAGATTGAATAGGTAATGACCACAATGCAGATATTTCCACTTCCCAACGAACAAAATTTCTGTTCGACCTTGAGTTAGACTCAGAGACCACAATCTAATTTCCAGATATTTGCCTCATTCAAAAACTGAAAAATAATGAATCAAGATGGGGAACTCTAAAGTAACTCCAGTCAGTATTTCGTGCAATATGATCTTAGATTCTAGAACTTCATCAAAATGCTAGTTAGAATAAGTCACTCGTCTCTAAATGGACTAAATGGATACATCAACCCACCCCCGAAATTCTTATTACATGTAAATCAAGGTAAGGACGTTTCTTCAGTCTTCACTACTAGAATGAATCAATTGTGAGCATAAATATACCTTATGCTGGGAAAATAGGAAAAGGAAGAGAAAGGAGGGAAAATGGTAGTAAAAATAGAGGAGGAGAAAGCTAAGAAGATGTCTGTTTTTGAATGCATGGTTTGGATAGAAAACAAGAATGGAAAGGAAAATTGTTCGACTTTTTTGTTGTCACTGATTTAAATTTCAGGCAAAGAAGAAAATGGTACTCTCTTATTTTCCCCTAATTGTTACAGTACCAAAGCAAGAGAAAGGAAAACTCTCTAAGCTGTTCCTTTCTTTCTCTTTTTTTTCTCTACCTTCCAAGCAAAGCATAAGAGTAGCCGACCAACCTCCATCTCTTTTGCTTGGTTTGAGTTGAAACATGGAATGAGTGTAAAATTGTTTGACTTATTTGTAATTGATTAAAATTTTGGGTCAAGATGAAAATGATTCTCTTATTTCTACAGCATCCAAGCAAGAAAAAGAACTCTTTAATCATTAATTTTCTCTGCTTTCTAAGCAAAGGAGTAGCCAGAAAATATCCTTCTTTTGCCTCAACTGCCCTCACTAATCCACACATAATAGAGTGTCAAGAAGGGATTGAAGCAGCTTAGCAAAGCATTCAATGCAGGAAATGAGTAGATGGCAGCAAAAAAAGTAGGTGCACTGTATATTCACCATTCATAAATCATAAGATTGAAGGCACTCATAAATATACCAACGTAGCTTATTTTTTGAAAAGTTGAATGGTTTAAATGTGCAATTGTGGGAGATGGCAGAAAGGCTAGATTTTGGCATGATAGATGACTTGGCAACTCTCCTGTTAAAGACATGTACGGATCTCTTCAGCATCACCTCTTCCAAGACACTCTTACCTCAGATTTCAGACTAGAGCACTGTTGGCTTATCACTTTAGAGGAACTTAAATGATTAGGAATCGGATAGATACCTAAGCCTTTTGAACTTACTCAGCAGTACTCCCTCAGCCTCTTCTTCATCTGATTGTATCATTTGAAAAGGTAAATCAGAGGGCACCTTCCCTTGAAAATCATGCTACTCTATTTCTACTCAAGTTTCATCTCAGAACACTCTCTGGCCATGGAAATCCATATGGAAAGGCATGGCTCCACTTAAGGTCAAATCTCAAATGTTTCTCTTGGTTAGTGTCCAAAGTGACATGTGTCACACAAAGCAACCTTCAAAGAAGAGGTAATGCAGCAATGCAACAACTGTGTACTATGTGAATTGTGAAGAGGACAAAATCCATCGCTTTCATCATTGTAAATTTACTGAAATCTGGAACGTTATTCTCAACATATTTGGCATTGTTGGTGTGCCCAAAACAACTCTACAGTTTTTCCCAGGATGGCGGAGAAGAGTGTGGAAGAGTGATGTATTTAAGCATAACCAAAAGAACAAAACTTGAATATCAAGTAAGAAACAAGTATATAGACAACTGAAACACTTTTAGGTAACTCTACGAAATATTGATGCTAAGAAAGCTTACTAGACAATATGAACTTAAACCGCCTGAATATGACTGGTCAAGACTGCGATCTGCTAGGAACTGTTTTAGCACCAAAGCAAGAGGTGTGGCAGCAGGAAACTGTTCTGTGAGCTCTTTTACCTATCATCGACAATGGAAACACATCATACAATAAATCTACATGCATAACCAATTGACAGGCTCGACATAACAAAATATCTAAGTGATAAAGATTAAGAGAATATAGTATTGAATTTGATCCCACAAGTATTCAGATACAATCTCTTCAACACATACCAGCTCCGTGGTCTGTAATCCTGTATGAGAAGGCGATTTGAAACTAATATCAAGTCGAACTGCTTTTACATCCTTCACACATTCATTCATCTTAGACCACTGTGGTGAAGATGAGGAATCCGAACAAGTCGAATCAGCCTGAAAAGTATTGCCTTCTTCAACAGTCAACTGAGTTGGTTCAGCTTTTGGTGTTTGTAAATTCGATAGAGACGATGAAATGAGGTCATGTGGAACTTCCACCACAAGCATTATAATTGGTATCTGTAGAAAAATGGAAGCAACATAGCATGAACAATGACTAAGGAGGTCAAAGGTACTTTTCTTGTGATAAAAGAGAGAAGGAAAAAGTTATTGCGATTAACATAAAGAAAAACAATAAGCTGATGAGAACCCAGAAGGAAAAGGATTTTGGATTTCAGAGACATTACAGCAGTATTTTCCACGATCTTCAGAGAATCATTTTTTACCCACTCCTGGTTAGCCAGATATCTAGCTGCATGCTGCAAAGTGTTCTATGTCAGCAACAAGGAGCTCCATTTAGAATAAGCTATCTTTGTATCAAATTGGACCACCAAGGGTGAAACAAATACAATGTTCTTCTCTGGTACCCTTTTTCCCTTTTTAGTTTGTTCCAAAAAGAATGACATATTTCTCTTTTCTGAATTATTTAATCTTCACATCCCCATTATACCTTAGTGACTTGTTGAGACCCACATGGTATAAAGTTCACTCTTTTATAAGATAGAAAATGAAAATACATGTGGAACTCTCACCACCACTCATCTAAGAGGATAATTTTGATATTTTGTATATATTTGATTTATATGTCAAAAGTCTTCTTAAATTTCTCAGACTGTGACTATGTAGGCAGTTAGACTTGCATAAAATGGGACACGGGAGTTGCATCCAAGGGTGTGGCTTAGGGGGCCATGAAGTGGGTTGAGAACGATGAAGTCTTAGGTTCGAATCCCAGCAAAGAAAAAAACACTAGGTGATTTCTTCTTATATGGATTTGGAGGTTGGGTTAGACTTGTCATATCTTTATATAGTATCAGAGTCAGGCTCATCCCTCTTTGGGCTCCCAATCCATGCTCTAATTGGGCCTAGGCGTGAAAGGGGAGTTGGTAGAGTGAGTTAAGAGTCCCCTATTGGTTGGGCAGTGGATTGATGGTCTGCTATTATGGACTCGAGCAATCCTCCCCTCATCAGCTAGTTGTTGGGGTTTAGTTAAGCCCATGTGCCATATCTTTACTTCTTCTTTGGGCTCCCAATCCATGCTCTAATTGGGCCTAGGCGTGAAAGGGGAGTTGGTAGAGTGAGTTAAGAGTCCCCTATTGGTTGGGCAGTGGATTGATGGTCTGCTATTATGGACTCGAGCAATCCTCCCCTCATCAGCTAGTTGTTGGGGTTTAGTTAAGCCCATGTGCCATATCTTTACTTCTTCTTTGGGCTCCCAATCCATGCTCTAATTGGGCCTAGGCGTGAAAGGGGAGTTGGTAGAGTGAGTTAAGAGTCCCCTATTGGTTGGGCAGTGGATTGATGGTCTGCTATTATGGACTCGAGCAATCCTCCCCTCATCAGCTAGTTGTTGGGGTTTAGTTAAGCCCATGTGCCATATCTTTACTTCTTCTTTGGGCTCCCAATCCATGCTCTAATTGGGCCTAGGCGTGAAAGGGGAGTTGGTAGAGTGAGTTAAGAGTCCCCTATTGGTTGGGCAGTGGATTGATGGTCTGCTATTATGGACTCGAGCAATCCTCCCCTCATCAGCTAGTTGTTGGGGTTTAGTTAAGCCCATGTGCCATATCTTTACTTCTTCT